>BMAT01000828.1:33436-47463 GCA_019649035.1 Elysia marginata | reverse complement strand
GGGGGGGTGTAAGAATGCCATATTGAGCTAATTCTACTTAATATAACCACAGAGATGCCTATCAAATTTTCTGAAAATAATTGAAAATCTTGGCGCTACATTCTAGCATTAACAAACACAAGCAAGATGTGCTATTGGAGAGCACTAAATAATTATTGTTCATGGGATAAATCTTTTTCAAATTTCGGTGTTCATTCAGTTTCTTAGGCTTTCAGAAACCAGAAAAAAAACAAACTAAAATGAATGAAAAGTCGCATCCATGTAACTAAATTAGTAAAAACTAATAGACTGACTTAGGAAAATAACAATTATCTGGTGCTTGAAGTAGCGCCCTGCAGTAAATTACTACACAGTGCAGAACCTCCCTCACACTCTTAAATGTTTGGACGTGATGAATTAGGGAATGCTAGATCCTATTTTAGGATTTTTAGTATCTATGGCATTTTGCAAAGGGCGATGAATCAGTCTTCATACAAAATAAGGCCTCAGAGACAGAACAAATCATTTTTTAGAAGAACAACAAAGCAAAACAAAATTGCAACAAGTCAAAAATTCAACAATATTATGCCATATAAAGAAATGAATATGATCAGCTTTTTGTATTCAACACTGTTATTTGGGATTAAGGATATTGCTTATGTTAAGAAGTTGTGGGAAACCAAGTTTGAACCTTTTGCCGGTTTTCATCACTTAATATGAAATATAGAAATGTATTTTTAAAACCTTTTAAATCATCAGCCACTTACCTGAACCAGTGCTAAGTTTCCTCCAACCATCTTCAACAATTCTTTTTTAGAATCCATGTTCCCTAGGTTTGCCTGTTTGAGCAAGGTCATAGATGAATCAAAAAGAACTATCAATAGTACTTCCTAAAAATTAACAAGAACTATTGACAGTAGTACTAGCTCTTCTTCGAATTAAAAAAAGTACTATTTACAGTGCTTTCTAAATACAATGTCTATTCATTTGTTCACACAATTCTACAATACAAAGTTTTGGGTGTTACATAAATACCTCTGTCTCCTTTCAAGATTCAATAATACTTTATTGTCTCTTCGGGTTCTTCTATTTGGTCACAGCATCAATACAGATAAGTGAGATCAACAATAGCAATAGCGTAAAGAAAAACATGCTAAAATTAAAGTAATTGTGCTAATACACATAATGCATTAAAAATTACAATATACAAAACATTCACATACATATCTTCCTATCTCAACATTAGACTAGAGCATTTTCAAGGCAGATGGTGTAAAAGAATTTCTGTACCGTTCACATCTTCACTTAAACAAAATGGATCTACCTGATCTTTTTGAAAATTTAATCTGTTTGAATAAGGGATGTGAATTACTTTTTAGAATTGGCATTACTTTTTTCTGAATGTTAACGTTCTACAATAAACGAAAGTCATGAATGATTAAATGGTTTCTAAGTTTTTCTTAGATTTTTAAGTACTGACCTGGGTTGACAGTCTAGAGGCGAGCGTCATTTCTAGGTTACCCTTGAGACCAAGCAGAGCAGGCACCAGGATAAAGATTTCCTTCACTGACACAAACACTTCCCAATGCTAGGGTGCCGCCACGAGAATGAAGTGATTAAGAGTTAAAATAATTATGAAAAAAATACACAAAGTCTAAATCAGCTATTTAAAAAACACATGTGAACAAAATTTAATCTCAAATCATACAAAAATTTGAATTATCAGCATTTCCATCACCAAAGAAAAGTAAAATAAATGACCTGAATATAATCTGAATTAAGGATATGCTTGAATTTTCAAAGTTTGAATATGTACTCAGCCCAGGAAAAAAGGACGTGTGGACAGTAGATTACATATAATGTTTTACAATCTGTTACACAGTCATGCTGCTTATATGTAGTAGACTGCAGTATAACGTTTTGCATGACATTTGACTATATTCTTGATTAATCTGACAAACTACCTTTTGATCCAACAGTGTGGCTTTCATTTTTAATAAAACCTGCCACTTGTTTGCTCTTGACACGTCACAAAGTCTGATACCATCCAGGCTACAAACGCTGATCTCCAGACTTCTCAAAAACTTCAGTACATAATATAATTTCCCCCTCCCTGCATCCAATGTACATGTATACTTTCGAGAACCATCTCTGCACCAACACTGTACAGTATTCTAGACTTACCTGTTCAGGGCCTACAAAAATCTCGACCTCTGCTTCTAACAGCATCAATACAAATAAGACTTCTACATAATACCGTACTTTTCCTGAGACTCACCTGTACGATATCCAGCACCATCCCAGCACCCACTGTACCATAACCAGCAATGATGAAGGGCAAAGACACCTGGGATATGATACTCCAAGACGATTCCTGGCCACGCATCGACTGTATAAGGTTGTTCACATTCAAACCGCCCATCTGGAAGTTGATGGAAAACAACGTACGAGGGGCTTAAACCGAGAAGACAGTGCAGCGTGGACACAAGTGGAGGGGGGCGGGGGATGGATGGGCAGGAGAGGTGAAAAATCGTGCTGCTTTGGAAAGGGTGGGGATGGCAAATTTTTATCGCTGCTAAGACTATTCTTACATTATACTAGAAGAGGAAAAAAATCAGTGAAAAATCGGAATGACTTAAGATATCTCCAATATACCCTCATAAAGGCGGAAAACATTGCACTGTCAATGTTAATATTAGTCATCTTCACTCCAGCATGATAAAAACACACACACTCTCTCTCTTTAACTCTCTCTCTCTCTCTCTCTCTCTCTCTCTCTCTCTCTTTCTTTCTCTCCCTATCTATCTAGTTATCTGGATGGCGAGCAATACACACTCTATCTAGCTACCTATCTAGATGGCAAGCAATAATAAGACTAGCAATGTAACGTGTGAAATTTCGGTGAAATGAGTACACTCTATCTAGCTACCTATCTAGATGGCAAGCACTAATAAGACTAGCAATGTAACGTGTGAAATTTCGGTGAAATGAGTAATGAACCAGGGCTTTGGTAAATGTATAAACACTTGGAACCTTTCAAGTGACAGTTAAGTTAAAAAATGACGGACAGTGGCAAACAGACATGGAGATAGATAGACAGACAGACAGACAGACATATATACAGATAGACCGACCGACGGACAGGCAGACAGACCGACAGAAAGAAAGAGAGTAAGCGAGAGAGAAACAGTAAGAGAGAAATCCTAATTGGTCTGCAAGCTCTTATTACAGGGTAACAACATAGCACCACCTTCATAAAGGAAATAATGTCTTATATCTATCCGAGATAGTAATGCAGAAAAAGGAGAGAATAAAAAAAAATATGGATTTTAGTCTTCCACCGCCGAAGGCAGTCTCAAGACTTTACATATTTCCCCCAGCAGGCCAATACACACCAAAGCAAATTCAACTCACATTTCAGAGCATTACAGCACGACTGCCTGATAGGCGCTCAAATAATAACATTCTACAAATTTCAAGCACTGCCTATTGCCAGGTACCCATTTTACAGGTGAGTGGACTGAGGAAAGTGTGGATAAATTGCTCTCCTAAGGCAACTGCAGCATGTGTCGTTGTTGGGAATCGAACCCGCGACCGCCAGATCACAAGCCAGACACGCTAACCACTGAGCCACGCTGCTCCAGAGGAAAAATATGTTATCTACTCTCATGTGAGGCGGGGCAAGGGTTAAAGACAAAACTGAGAACCCAGATACGAGGGGATGGACGTGGGGGTGTTACAAGTATTGTATCCTACTGCGCTGTTTGAACTGACACGCTAACACGGGACTCCACCAGGGCTTCCAACCATTTGTTATGGCTAGAGAGGTAAAGTAATTATAACGATGAAATAATAACGACATTAGGTGGCGCTGGTGCCATTATCAATTCGCTGTGTCGTCGGTTAGTCGTGAACAGTACACCTTGCGAGTGGATGACGATGACGTATGATGTATGACGTAATAACAACCTTAGGTAGCGTGAGTTTTACAGCAGACGATTGGCTACCGGGCCCCGTGAGCCCATTACACCAGCCATGCTGGATTTCCTCCTCCATGACTATAGGCTCGTCCTCCTGAGCGAGCCGATAACGCATGGTTTTTATTACAATAACGAACTGATGTTTCCTTGCACTCTTTACCAGGCAGTAAACGTTCTCACACGGAGCTCAAGGACTAGACAAACACATTACCTCACTACCCATCCACCCAGGGTCAGATTTAGACTACGAAAAAGGTTTGAAGATAAGGGACAGTCACTGTGGTTTAAACAGGCTAAGCTCTCGGGCCTTATGTTGGATGGTGTATGAAGACGGTGTCAGGTTTTTGTTCTCTTTATTTTCGTAAAAAAAACCGTATAAAACAAAAAATTAACGTCATGTCACGAAAAAGTCTAAACCTGACCCGGGGCCCCCTCCCCCATCCCCCATGTCCACTTTGCTTCCTTGTCCAACGGGTGGTCAGCACACATCACCTGAGATCTGGCCCGGCGACAGGAGCCCTTGTCTCTGCTCGTCTCGCACGGTCCGCAGAAGTCCAGCCACCGCGCCCACCCCACGCCAGGGTCGACCTTCACCAACTTGATACCCGGCGGCCGCGCATGCCTGGGCAACGACCTGGGGAGGGAATGGTCGCGCGACCTAGATCTCGATCTCGATCTACTTCCGGTTCTGGCAGCTCTTCTGCTGGACGTGGATGTCCGCGACCGTGACGCCGCAGCAGGAGCCGACAAGCGTCTCCTCCTCGCCGGCATATTCAACCTTGTCACTTAACAATGTGACTAAGTCTGATTGAAATAAAACTCTAGTTCGTCGAAGTAATCTACAACACAATTATTAAAGTTTGGTGAACTCGATATATGCGCCAGAATCAATTTTCACACACTTTCTAGACCAGAAGTCAGGTTGTCTGGAAAGTCTAGTTACATTGCAATCATATGAGATGCATTTTTTTTCAAATTATGTCATATGCTGTGATAATGCTCGGCAGAAATGTCTCCACTCCACTTCTTTTTTTTTTATCTGGGCATAAGGGACTAGTCTTGTCAAAAATGACGGATTTACAGTACTTGGCACGCTTAAATCAATCCAGTGTAACTAAGGGCAAAGATTTTATTGCCAATTCGTCAAACGGTACCGAGAGGTTAATTAGCCACTCAGATTCCCCTCAGATCCTTCAACACCGAGACACTGGTAGATTTGTTATTTAAGTTTATGAAACAAGTCTAGCAGCTTTTCTTAAATTACTCCATATCACCATGGCAAGCGTGTAGAAGATAAACACCGGGTTCTGTTTTTCTTAACACGCCAAACTTTCTTTACACATCATACTTAAATTGTAAGAACCAAAGCTCTTAGGGCACAAAGTCACTCAGCGAAGATGTGAATGTTGGAGAATATAACAATCAACAACCAAGAGCTGTTTGGTGACCACTAGGCCTACTTATTGAGCGACGCCAGTCTACAATGTTCGATCGTGCATGTGGAAATATGTGTCTGTATGTCTAGCCTTTGCTGTGGGAAAACATGGCGCACTACAGACCAGATGCTTGGCTACACGCATTCTCTATCTTGTAATCTTTTGTGTCCGGTCATCAACACGTTGTGATCCACAACTACAAAGGCTAATTTAGGCCTGTGCGATCTTGCAAGCTGTTACTATCATCAACCATACAATGTCATGGTTTTGTATTTCCTTTTTTTTAATCACAAGCTTTTGTGTTCGACTTTCCGGTATGAGTTTTCTCGAATCCGTCGGAAAGAAAAAAATATAATTGTTGGCAAATCAACCGCATAAAAGTAATTAAGGTCCCAGTTTGATAAGTTTAAAGAAAGACCGGCGTGTAGGCCTAGATCAGTACTAGATGTGAAGATTTATTAGTGGCCTGCATCCAGCATAGGTTCACCATGGCAGACTCGGCCTGAGGTGGGTACATAGAAATCCGAATAAAGTGAGTAACTATTGTAAATATCACGCCGAAAAGCAGTTCTTAAAGGTGAAGTGTGTCTTCTTTTCCTCTCAAGAAAAGTTGTTTGTTTTTTTTATCGAATGCAAATATGATAGGTCCATGCAACGATATCTATCTCTTATATTCTGTATTATAATATAATCTCATGTCTGTAAATCGAGACGATCTTGGAACAAACTACCTCTGATATGTATATATTTATGTCTCAGGAATAAGAGCGACAATAACCTGAACCTCTACAGAATTGTCAGAAGAGCAAATAATAAAACAAAATCGAAAATAGCCTCGTCAAAAATGATAATAATCTGCCATATATCGCTTGATCATAATCTGTCAGACCTGCTGAAAAACACGAACAGGCTTGTTTGTTTCTCGAACGATCTAAACCCCAGTGTTAAAGCATTGATATTAGTATGCTGCATTGATGTCCATTTAGATAGATATTATTATACATGATTGTATCTAGATCTATTGTTTGCGTGGTTATCCAACTTCCTACATTATTATAAGTTGAGTACAACTTGATGAACCGGGTAGTAAAAACATATCATTCCTAGTAAACATGTCGAGAAAATCGAGGAAATATCAATCCAAATCTAGATCTAGGATCTAGTAAAGAACTACTGATGCAGTAAGTCATCAAAGCCTCAAGATCTAAGCTGTTCACGGAAGTAGCCTAGGCTGAATGAAAAATAGAGTGAGGCGGTGGTGGGTGGTGGTTGTGTCCATAACCGGCGCAAGAATGCGCGAAATGAAAAACAGATGTCATTGGGTTTCTCCCATTACTTGCTATTGTACCTAGCACCACAGACTATGTATAGCACCGACACACAACTTTAGAAACAGTTACATAATCTAACTCTCTCTTTCTCTCTCCCTCCCTCTCTCTCTCTTTTTCTTCCTCTGTGTATGTGTGGCTCTCTGTGTCTCTTTATCTTTCTCTCTTTCCTTTTTTTCATCCTCTATTATTCCCTTTGAATGATCTAAAAGTAAAGAAAAGTGAGGGAAGTACAACTTTAACGGACGCAAACTTCAGTACTCTATTTGCATCAGATAGATGCTTGCTTCAAAGAACACCTCCTGCGTAACTCTCATCGCATAATTTACTTTGACTAAAAACTACAGAATAGATATGAATCCTGTTACTACGTACTGCTGCTGTCATTAGAGACCTTGCGCGCGAACGACGATAAGGTATAACGTAATAACAACTATAGGTAGCGTGGATTTTGCAGCATACGATTGACTAACGGGCCCTGTCGTCTTAAGCGGGCCGATAACGCATGGTCTTTATTACCACACAAGAACAACAACTAATAACTTGATACATGTACTTCTGCACAACTGGGCTTATAATAAAATAATACCTCAATAAAACGTCTCAAGAACAATTATTTTGATCTAGGGTAATTCTGCAAAAAAAATGCGAAGCTTAATCATTTCACCTACAAAAAAAAAAAAACCCTTAAAAAGTAAAAAGCAAGGCGAGTCAATTGTTATGGTATCATAAAGCCATAAATCTTTGTTCTCCAATCACTAAACTTATATGCTTGCTTTTACCACAGGTAACCTCGTCAGATGGCCACCAAAAACCAATATCGCCTCAACCATTTACTTTAGAAGTCCATAATATCTTTTCGTTACACAAGTAATATTACCATCTACCAAAAAAACAACAAAAAAACTTCAGTACATCTAGGCGATGACAAAGAGCAAAACAATTATTACACATGTCTCTATCCCATTGGTTTGATGAACTGGCTTTGCATGCTGTACTGCAAGACACAGATAGTCGATAGATTTTAAAAAAGACTAACTTTGGATAGAACAGACAAGGGACAAGTCTACACACATACACAAAGTTAAACAGATTATAGATGTCCAATTCAGCTAGAGGCATTATATACCAATTCGTCGAAACGTGTCATCTAACTCGAACACCACCCCAAACTATGAACTTTTATATAGCGCCCAAGACGTCGCATTGCTGCTTGCAGCTAAGGTTAGAATATTAACACTTTTGCTCTTGTCAATTATACAATAATGATATGGAATAAAAGTCTCAGGAAAAGGCAGTATGTAGACTTTCACGAGTGATGTCAAGAAAGACCATTAATGAGTAGTAGTATTAGAGAAACACCAACAGTATCGGCTAAAACTGGGTAACAAACAGCAACACAAAGAAGGATGAAAATTATAGCCTTACAATATCAGCACCACAAGACAGAAAGAAAAAAAAAGAGGAAGGGGGGGGGGCAGAGAGTGAGAGAGATGAATAGAAAGAGAGAGACAAAGGGAGATAGAGAGTGATAGAGAGTCTTCAAAGGAAACTGATGACATTAACTAGGGAATCTAGATCCTTATCCAACATAATTATAGCAAAAAAGGGACAAAATATGATACTTGATAGGTCATATATCAGCTGACCTGAAAAAGTGATTATAAAAAATCACTACTGCTCAACAAGTTTTCCGGCTGAACATAACCTCTACGTTCACTTGAAAAGTCACCATGGAAACCCTGTTCTGTGGTGTACCTAAACTATGATATCAAGTACTAGACGTGATCCTTGTACAGTCATCACTGACACCGATAGACCTGCCTATAATACATCTATTTTATCTCCTGCAGCATAACATTTCAATATCTAAATCCTTTATTTAAAATGGCTAACCGTTTAAAACACAATTTATGATACAAATAAAATTTTCTACCATTGCAATTTGGTCATAAGTTATCTAGTTGTAATACGAAAAATGGATTATTTTCCTATTAAAATGCCTGTAATGTTACAATTCTCTATATGGGTGCTTAGACCTCTTTTTTTAACAGAGTTTCAGATTCATGTGTTCAGTAAATGATTGTCGTTGAGTATTACGAATATTTAAACACATGTAATATTGTTACATATATGCAGCACACATTTCTTCACAAAGTCTGTGGGCTTATACAGAGCCAAAAAGTTCCATCTGCAATAGATTCAAGTTGCAGATGGAAACTTTTGAATCTAAGCACTTGATTTGCTTTTGATTTGAAGTCTTCACTACATTATCAAGATAACCATGGCTGAGGTTCAAACAATTACTTTGAACATGCTTAGTACCTTTTATTATGAATGATTAAAAAATTAATACTGAATGAATTTTCTCTAGTTTGTATAATACAAACAGGTAAACCAGTTTCTAACGTAAATCACAATTTGTTGAAAGCTAATGTGGCCAAATTCAGATTTTTAAAGTCAAATATAATCTATGTCATAAACCCATCTCTGTTGCCATTTTTATGATAACCCGACATTATGATTAAAATTATGAAAACACATTTGTAAATTAATGTAACAGTAGAGTCAAAGTAAACAGCGCTTTTAATATAGCGCATAATCCACTAAAATGCTCTGCCTGCTTTAAATGCACAATTTAAACAGTGGTCTTTTGGCCTAAGATATAAAAATTCTGATAAAAAAAATTTTTTTTTTTGATATCTCAAAATCATAATAAAATAAAGGTCAAATAGCAACCTCCTTTGACTGATAAACTTAAAGAAGCCTCACCTCATCTTCAACAATAACCTGTGATTCATCTTCATCGCCGCCAGGTTGCTCTCTACTACTAGAGGGAAGCAGCTGACAGGTATCGGCATCATCAACAACGTCCTCACCATCACTGCTTCCACTGACGTCTCCAGCCCCACCTTGGGTGCCGTTACTAGCAATGCGAGGGATTTTGTCCATGTCAGTCTCAGCGACAGCTTTGGTTGAGGCGGAACGGTTTAGATTATCAGAAGGCAGTTTTGTGTGCAGATATTTGGACGAATGATTAGAGGCCCTGCCGTGGGTACCTCCGAGTTTCTGTAGCGAGGCAGAGGGAGAGGGAGAGGAGGAGGAGGAGGAGGCCATTATGTCTGGCTCTAGTTTCTGGTGAGTCTCTGGCTTGACCCGTGGTACCATGTTTTGTTTTGTTTTGCGGAGTCTGAGGCTGTCAGATCCACCTTGTCTGTCCATACCCTGGAGGCTGCTAGCGGCTACATTGAAAATTCTTTGCAACTTCTCCAAAATAGCGAAATCTTCAAAGATGTACAGGGCTTTCAATGCTCCCACTGGAAAAATTCTGAAATAATAAAAACAAGTAAGGTTTTAAAAATTTTTAAAAAGCAACAAAAACAACAAGCAAACAGGGATACAATGAATTCATTGAAGGCAAATGACACTTGACAATATAACCAGCAGGAACAACTAGTCAATCTAAAAAAAATTGGAAAGTGGTAAGTTTGACACTTTAAAAACATTTTTTCCCTGTGCTTTCTATTCTTATTGTGACTCGCTTTGATTAGTTGATTAGATGATATTTTTTATTAGTTCATGATGTACGATACAATACATTGACAAATAAATAATATATGCCTCTTACAACTTATGTGTGGTTAGATATCTTTGACTAAATTTGAGTTTTTAAAAGGTAGGCATGCTTTGAGTAAAATTATTAGAACATTACTAAACCGTTCGCTCCAAATAGTCGCAAGGGAGCACTTCCCCACTCCCAGTCTATATGGGACTGTCCAGCGTCACCACAGGGCCAAAAAATTTAAGCTCAGTCTCTTCCTATGGTGAATTTGTTAGTTGTTAAATCGTTTTTCTATTCTAGTGTTAAACATGGTACAAAGGGAAGAAATATAACAAAAGGAGAGGATTAGAGTGATAGAGAGAGAGGTTGGGGGGGGGGGGTAGATTTGAGGGTTCCAGCTAGACTTGAGAGTAAGATTGATTAATTTATATACTGTACAAAGAATCTGTAGGCCACTTTTGAAAGAGGTAAAATGAAACAAATAGCTCTAAACTATAATTTAAATGGCATTTGCGGTATTGGTCAATTTAAGAAAACAGGCATTTTAAAGCGCTTGGTAAAATTTTTACTCAAAATTGTTTTAGCATTTTTAATTTGAAAGTTTGTAATGTTTTTTGTCAAATCCTCTTATAATGAGACAATCAAAACAAAATTTTTGATGAGTTTTGTGGGTTGAAAAAACATGGTAATGCCATTTTGGCTTCTCGTTCTACACAGGCACAATATAAAAACTTTTTAAGTCCAATTTTCTCCACTTTTTGAAAAATATGCCTCTTGGGTTCCTTACTAGTCTTTCAAGTGCAGTTACTCAGAACCTACTCAATATTCAAATAATTTTTTCAACATCTTAGAGACCTTTTAAAGGCATTTCCAAAGACGTATAAATCCACACAAATTCGGCATGTAGACTCATTTTGTGGGGCCTATAGATCTACACATTAAATTCATTTAATGACCAGATTCATTATGCTGAAGCACTAAATCTAAGCAAACTATTATAATACATAAATCTAAGCTCACCCATGTGCGGACATAAAACAAAATGACCAGCCCTATGTCTACCCTGTGCCCGTGCACAGATTAACAAACTGACCGATGTCTATCTGTGTGTACCTGTAGAATTATTAACTGACTATCCATACCCGTGTGCAGGTAATCTAATTAATTAATTAATTAATTAAGGCCTATATCTATTTTTAGAATCTAAATTAGGACTCACACCAAGTCCATCTATCTAGATGGTACTGGGTAGATCTAGGACTAGGTTCTACTTCGGGAGGATTTCCTCAGCGGGGCACATATTCTTAATGCTCCGACCAATGTGAACCTTTTCGAATTTGCTGCTTTCTCACTAAATTGTTTATCCCTGAGGATAGAATAGATTTTTTCAGACGCAGGCCAATTTTGCTTCTTTCTCGAATTTGCTGCTTTCTCAATACATTATTTCTTTAGCTACTTGGGGGTATGTGCCCCTCTGCGGAAATCCTTCCTCTACTTCTAGATCTGGAGAGAACTGAGTGGCCAGGATTTCTGGGGTGACACTATTGAGTTAGGTCTAGATTAGAAATTATTTATTAGGTGCCTACATTTCAATCGTCTTCATTTCGTTAGAACTGTATATATACATGCCATAATTAAATATCATGCATCTTACTCCACAGGACGAACCTTTATTTCTAAATAAAGAAAATAAGATAATCTAATATAGATCTGGAATTCTTTAGGTGTCTAGATCTAATCTGGGCTTAGATCTAGATACCTAGAAGGACTAGATCTAGTCTAGATCTAGGGCGGGCGTCTTGATAAAAGTTGATTCAGGTGAGACTTGGTGATAAACAAGGACTCATTGAAGGAGCCGATATATAAAGTGATAAACAAAGCTTCATTTAGAAGTAGAACCACGTTACCAAGAGTTTTACTAAGACCATGATATATTTCATAGAAATTTAATTTTAGATTCTAGATCTAAGAATATCAAACCTAAGACGCCCGATTGCATGTAAACAATTGAATAAGTTTTAATGCTTACAAGTTTCAATAAATATTTTGTGATGTCGACGTTGCATTGTGAAAGTACACAAGCCGCAAACATAGAAGATTTCTACTAACGTGGGGTTTGTTCAACAGCCGTGTCGGATTTGTGGATCTGAAATACGGTGGCTTATCGAGCAGAGAATTTGATATGATTATGATTTGTACTTTTTTTTAAATTTAAATGGTGGCTGGTTCAGCACAATATCATAGCCTAGGAGAATACCAAATCATAAAAACAGGCTTAGGCCTGCACATATATATAATGGCTGAGAATTATGTCCTTTTGCCAAAAATAGACATGATGTGACCCAGGATATACTTCTTCGCTGGTCCCCAATGTAGAACACACAGCATTCCACCCTATTTCCTTCGTTATTTTCATCGTTTTCAGTCTTGATAGTTTACGAATCTTGTTATAATCGCTTGAAAATATGATGAAGAGGTGCTTAGAATGCGCGCATATATGTTGAGCTGAGCCTAAAAAGCGAAGAAAAACTTGTAAATGCATATATAAAGTGTAGACCTAGACACTGTACCATTACCAGCCGATTTTACCAGCAGTCTGTTTAATACATGTAATTTCGTATAAAATCTGCCTTAAATGACCATGGAAATTTCATACTTTAAAGTTTGTGGGCGAGTTATCAGCTTAACCTATTTTTAGCACTATCGGCATGGCATAGTCTAAGCAGTTCGGCCGCTTTGAGGGGAAAGTCACAGGAGTAAATAGGTCACTCTAGAGTTGAAGATAACTGAGTACGGCACTAGATTTAGATCTGGCCTAGATCTAGATGGATAGGTCTAGGATTTAGATGGGTTGTAAGATAAAGACTTTAGAACTCATGTATCAGGTTTAGTAGGTTTTGAAAATAGGGCCTTTTTTATTTCAGAACTTGTAGGCCTACTTAAAACACAATAGGATTAAGGTCTGTTATTTATTGAGACATAATGAAATGATGCGCCTGACTCTCATCTCTCATTCTTTCGGGGAGTTGAGGATTTTTTATGATGTATTTAGTTAGAGTCTCAACTAAAATCAAGCTAATAATTGAAACGTTGACAGAAACAAGAGTTGAGTCAATGGATGTGTAGTGTTTACTACCAGGACGTAGGGAAGCAGTAGGAAAATTTCTCCAGGTCACGTGATAAAAGTCTTGTAATACGGGCACTTTTTAAGTGCCTAATTTAGCAGGAACCTGCCTTTCCAAATTTATACCTCAAGGTAGCACTATAAGTTATAACCTAGCCATGGCAACTTTTTATGACCCTTGTTAACCGCTAAAAATTAACGGGGATCTCTATAAAACTTTCACGCATCATTGTGCAAACGTGAAAGACTATGTTTTAAGTGTTTCTTGCACTTGTATGATTTAATAAGGAATAACAGCAGTTAATTTTCTTAGCTATATGTGTATTTAAATTATAATCAAATTTCTACGTCACAGCCACAAACATCGGTTACTAATAAATGTTGGTGGGCGGAAAGAACTTTCGGAGTACGTCTCAAACATCATAGGACTGAGAAAATTGAGAGATAAAAAACGACCAGGGTTAGGTAGTCGTGTTGCGATAAATTGTTATTGTATTGTTGGAATGGCAGTAAAACGAATCGAATCGAGAATACGTGGAAAAGATTCTGAAAATTAACCTCTTTCGAAAGTCAGGAAACAAAATTGATTTAAGATTTCAGTTTTATATTGTTGACCCC
>BMAT01000819.1:87824-100800 GCA_019649035.1 Elysia marginata | reverse complement strand
CCCCCCCCCCAAAAAAAAAATCTCAGGCACTCTATTCAAGATACAGTAATGGCAAAGGGAGACCACAGAGGAGAGGGGGAGAGAAAATAATGAGTAGACACGGGGAAAGGGAGAGAGAGCTGAGAAAGCAGACAAAGACAAAAAGAGACAGAGACAGACAGACAGACAGAGAGAGAGACAGACAGAGAGAGAGAACAGATAGTAGAATGAGCAGAGAGATAAGAGAGACACAGAAAAATCAAGTTGTAGAAAGAATAGAGGGGGATTAGGAAACATAAAGAGAAAACAGAGATAGGAAAAGCATATATCAAAGACATCATACGGAGAGACGAAAAGAGAAGCGCACAAAATGAGAGAGAAAACAGATAGTAGAAAGAAGCACTGAGATAGGCGAGGTGACAGAGAAAAGAGAGACCGAGAGAAAGCACAATAGAAAGATCAGAGAGAAGAGGAAAGCATAGAGAGAGACAGACAGGCAGACAGACAGATAGGCAGAGAGGGAAAAGAGCATAAAGAGCGTTGTAAAGGATAAAAAAGGCCTGCTTAATGGGGAGAGCAAACCAAGGGCACCAAAACAGAAGGAAGAAAGAAAAACATTAAAAGACAGCAAGTATCAGTATGTAGGTAAGGAAGTGGGGCGGGGGAGGTTATTATGCCAGGCCATGATATTGACAATAATGTTCCCCCCATTCGCAAAACTTCAGGTAGATTCAGTCCTAGATTCCAAACCAATGCCTAGATCTAGCACTGTGGAACCGAAACACTCCTGCCTGCCACAGTTTCAGACCGCCAGGGTGCCAGGGCAGCGTAATCAGCGCTGGCTGATCTGGTCTGTTGTTGCATTATTCGCCACACACAACAGATCCCTATGCCCCCTTTATAAGCTCAATCAAGGGTTGAGGGAGTACCTCTTGAATCATTTAACACCAAAGTGACAAAGCTCAAAGTCTCGTCTATTAGTTTTATTAACTCTTACTCCACCAATTTTCGGGTTTTACTGTATAAAGTTTCTGACGTTGCTGGATAGATGTGCAGATAAGGTAGGTTTATAATTGTTAGTAAGTAGTAGTAGTAGTAGTAGTAGTAGTAGTAGTAGTAGTAGTACATGTAGTAGTAGTAGTAGTAATAGTTGTTGTTGTTGTAGCATTAGCAGTAGTAGTAGTAGTAGTAGTAGCAGTAGTAGTAGTAGTAGTAGTAAAAGTAGTAGTAGTAGTAGTAGTAGTAGTAGTAGTACATGTAGTAGTAGTAGTAGTAGCAGTAGTAGTAATAGTTGTTGTTGTTGTTGTAGCATTAGCAGTAGTAGTGGTAGTAGCAGCAGCAGTAGTAGTAGTAGTAGTAGTAGTAGTAGTAGTAGTAGTAGTAGCAGCAGCAGCCACAGCAGTAGTTATATATAGTTATATTATAGCATTCTATACTAAACCAAGTGACGTCATGGATTCTGAGTGGTAGCAGTATTAGTACAATAATTTTATACTAACAGCAGGTCCTTACAGCAAGTAAGACAACAGGTGCTGCAAATATAACCAAGGATGACATAATGTGTTTTCACCAGTACCCGGTAGTCAGAAAAGTGGTGGTAATAGCATCCGGTGATACTGAAAGCATCCTTTTCATATTATGTTGTTGTGAAAGGAAAGTAGGCCACTCTAAAGATGTTCTTGTTACTTTTAAGTATATCATTTAACCTTGACGCACTTGTAGTTGGTTACGCCTGTAAAGATGATAAATTGCATTCTACACTTGCTGTGTATATTTCTTTCGTTCTGTTTATGGATGGACTGTGAGTATTGATGGCATTTTAAAATATATAGGCCTAGCGGTTAAATCTTACAAAAAGTGATTTGAAACCTTGAACAGTGATGGGACATAAAGAGAGGTGGTCTGAAGTGAGGTGAGAGATGAATGAAGGGAGAGAAATGTGGAGAGTGGAAGATAGAGATCAATAGAGCGAGAATATTAATGTTTATAAAACTATATAAGAGACGAAAGAGGTCCAAGACTTAGCCTAACATATTAAACCAAAGAAACTAGCTCGAAATGGTCTTTTTTGCTCACCAACCTCTAAAGCAGCATCTTCACTTCGATTCGAACTCTTTTACCAAGTGGCATACCTCAGAGATAAAGCATGTCGACAAGTAGGAACCTGACCTTTGCCCACCTTATGAGAATCCATCGGAGGTAATGCTTTCAACCGATAGAGAATGAATGCGACAAATCATGGCGAGCGTGAAAATACATGAGTGATTTGACAAATGTCGAGAACTTGAGAGACAAGATACCATGCTACTGAAAATCCATTCAGTAAAACAATGATGTATTTTGTTGAAACAGAACTAATGAGGAAACTAAAACATTGTAAAATTGAAGAGTTGCAGTACCGTTCACGTGGGCTGTGGTAATTATGCTTTTACTGTTAAAGTTGATAATGAATGTCTTAATTTGAAATTAATTTTGTAGTTGCTATGTAGATTTTTCCGGGGTTTTTTTCCCTTTTGCAAAAACCATAGAAATAGTATTCTGTGGGGAAAACAAAGCTGTTAATTCACCATTTGACAACATTGACCCTGTTTATCACAAACGGTGGAATTATAGCACTAACATTAAAATATTTCTTAAGCAGTATAAGTTATTAGTTATAGTTCTTTTAAGAACAGTCAGAGAATTTAAGCCACAAAGGAAAAACACAAAAAGCCATATAACTTTTTAAAATTGTAATAAACTGTAAAGTTAAATATAACGCATAAACCAAGACTTTTCGTAACGTTGATATATTTCTTACATTCCAAAAATTAAATTGGAAAGATATTATATTTTCGATCAGTCGAAACTACCACATTGAACTGTTACGAATAAAATCAATCGACTGCGCGAATTCATAATTTTAGAATCATAAAATTTTAGTCACTAAACTAACAAGGGAGTGTGGAAAAATTGAATGAAGCTATTGGGCAAGCAGGTTTTAACTGATTCATAGTTGAATAATATTCTCCTTAAGCTATCTCCCGGTACTATATATACAGGAACACAGGAGAAATCATCTTGATGAGCCAGAGGCCCGTCGATGGTCTTGATCCCGATCCCCACCTACTTGTGGGGATCAAAGAGCTAGCTTGATAGGAAAATCCATGCAGAATTTGTACTATGCAGTAGCTTATCGCCTTGGTTTTTGAATGAGTCAATACTTGTTGCAGTAACAGTGATTTCGTGGAGGCTATTCCATGTCTCAACTATCCTAATGCGGCCTATACACGATCAAAAAAGTCGTCAAAATTTTGACGACTTTTTTTATCGTGTGTGGGCCGCTTAAGACTAAATTAGTTTTTCTGATATCTAGGTGGCAGTTCTGTTTTGCGAGTTTGTAGCGATGACCTCTTGTTCTTGTGTCTTTGTTGAATGTAAGATAGACTTCAACATTTACGCTATAGAAACTGTTTGTTAGTTTGCACGCTTCTATGAAATCTGCACGAAGTTTTCTTCTATACATTAAACTTGGGGGAGGGGGGAGGGTTAGGCTTGTAGTCTGTTTTCGCTGCTGAGATTCGATATATTTGGTACTAGTTTTGTTGCCCGTCGTTGAACGTTTTCTATTAATATTGCGTCTGTTTTATTGATTGGGACCATATACAGTTCGCGTACTCCAAATGTGAGTCATTAGCATAGGTTCGTCGATAAAGTCAAAAGACCTTCTAATCATTCCCACAATTCTGTTGGCTTTGTTTTCTTTTTTTCGTTATGCTTGTTACATTTTAGATTAGGGTCCACGTACACACCTAAATCTTTTTTTGCAATTGGTCTTTTTTAGCTCCACCTCACTGTTTGTATCTTTCATCATATGGATATAACGGTGATTATTTTTGCCAAAATGTAAAACTTTGCAGTTGGTTGCATTAAAAGGTAATGCCCACTCTTCCAATGAACTCAGATCCAATTCAATTAGATCTCTGTCTTCAGTTTTGTTTACAGATGAGAAGACTTTTGCGTCGTCGGCAAACATCCGAATGCACATGTTTACCGTTTCTGGCATATCGTTGACATAATAATATGAACAAGACAGGGCCCAGCACACTTCCCTGGGGTATTTCTGATAGGACATGTCGTCAACTAGATGCAGTACCTTCTATGGCTACTTGTTTGCGATCATTTAAAAAGTCTCTTATTCAACCCATAACGTTGCATCTAATTCCATATTGTTTAAGTTTCCATAATAAAAGACACTGGTGAGGGACAGATTCAAAGCACTTTGCAAAGTCAAGGTATATTGCATCAACTGGGTTGCCACTATCCTGTATCTTTGTCCATTCTCCTAAACACTCAAGAAGCTGAATAACACACGAGCGACCGTTCATAAACCCATGCTGATTTCGGGATAAGTGTGGCTTCATTTGTATCATAATGCTTTCTCCTAGACAGGGGTCCATTTGCTTACACACGACTGAGGTCAGGCTTACTGGTCTATATTTAGATGGGTCTGATTTCTTGCCTTTTTATAAATGGGGCTTACTTGTGCAATTTTCCAATCTTTATATACAGTTTGTAACTGGTAATTATTTCCTATTATTTCCTATATTCTAGTCCGACGCTAGAGGACCGTGTGTTTCCTGCTTCTAGATTCTGCTTGGTATTAGTAATGGTATGATTTAGTCTTATTGATATTTAAAAAGCGAGAGTTTATTTTAGACCCTCAGTTCCTTTTTATAACTAGTAAAGTGCCCGAAAGTGCCCGCGATTTCGCAGGTTTAAGCAAAGATAATGAAATTGGTTTAAGTAAATAATTTAAGAATGGGCTGACCTCCAATTAAAAAGTTGCCTTCTTTTCTTTTTGTCCCCATAATGTTGCATTATCTACATCTGGTTTGTCTTCCTCTTTCCGCAGCCTTACCTTCTGCGCGTTTAATATTCTGGTTTTTTTTTAGTTTCCTATGAACTTTTTTTATTTTTTTTAATCTCCTTGTAGCCATTATATCCTCCTCTTTATCATAGTCCACCTCTCTCTCTCTCTCTCTCTCTCTCTCCTTCTCTCTCAACTTTTTAATTGGAGATTAGTTAGATTCTTTATTTAAACCAATAGGTCATCTTTGCCGAAATCTGCGAAATTTGCGGGTAGTTTAGTAGTATAGCAAAAAAAAACCTCAATAATGCTGTTAAAATCTCCAAGATTTAGCCTCAAAAATACCGATTTATGTGCATGTTCCTAGAATAATAAATATAACCCTACCTATCAACACAAAATATCGGATGTCCCAAACCCCCAGCGGTTGGCAGAAAAATGTCTCTATTTAAAAAAAAAGTTATACAAAATAAAACAATCAAATAGTTATGGTATTGTTGAGTGTAGGTATCTTAGCTTTTTGATGAAACTCTCATCAAGATCGTATTTCTATAAGTTTATCACATACTAAAGATCTAGACCCCACAATGGTTTACATTTTCGTGTAATGATTCTAACCATATTTACCACCATATTCTCAATACTTGCTGAATTGTGTACCAAATATGCTTTAAGAGCGTTTTTATTTAAGCTGTGTCGTGTTTTCTCCTATCGTGCCATACAAAGAGATGCGCAATATGCAAGTAGGAAGGCGAAAAAGATTGGTGTTTTACCAAGATGCACGTGACTCTGCTGAGATTTAGGTCAAAGTATTTTGAATCTAATCTTACTCATCTTTTTCGGCCTCACAGCTAAATCTACCATCTATGTCTACTGTTAGCTATACAACAAAGACAGTAGTCTGCTAAATAAATGTGAGTCATTCTGCGTTGTTCTCAAGAGCCTCTTTTAACTCTGTTTTGTGTCTGCCCTCTTGATTTCTTTTTCCGTAAAATCACAAAAGATTTGAAGATTTCTTGTGAGCGGACTTCTTTCAGTCAGGTTTTTCTTTTTCCTAGAAAGGCAATACGTGTATAGTTCTGGCCTTTCCGTCCGTCTGTGAATGAATCATTTTCCATTGACACCCTTTCTAGTGTGTGGGCACTGTTTTGAATCCGTCATATGATTCATTAAAAACCAGAGTGATATATATCCTTCTTTGATGTGACTTGGGGGGTTAAAAAGCAGGAATCTTTTAAGCTGTAAAGTTGAGAGTTGTTTTTTTTTTTACTTCGTGGTTTTAGATATGCACTGGAAACAGTAAAGTTAATTTAAAAACACAGACCTTCAGAGGAAGATAGAAGGAGGATAGATAATACTTATGATCTCGATTCAAAGAGACCACGCAGGTACGTAAGAACATTGTTTTCTTTTCTTATTAGGCCCTAATTAGGTTTAATCTTTCGTAGAAATTTTTTCATACTCAAATCTTTTTTTTTTTATTTTGCTTTTTACTATAAAAGAAAAAGTTATGGTATTGCTAGGTGTAGGTATCTTAGCTTTTTTATGAAACTCTCATCAAGATTGTATTTCTATAAGTTTATCACGTTTAAAAAAACATGTTTGTCTTATTAAAGCCAATGTGTAACTTTTGTCTTGCTTTTGTGAATTGCAGTGTTGTAGTGTAGATGGTGACTTGTGTGAATATTTCATGTCAGATTTAAGCAAAAGTGTTAGATTGATGAAGGTCTTGTTTATAAAGTTTTGGAGTCTTAAAATACAAAGATAAAACAAATTGCTTCAATCACGAAATTTAATTGACAGAGATTGAGATCTTTCGTCTAGTAAGAATCGGCTTAGGTTCATCTGGGGTTACCAATCCCAACTGCTGGATTATGTTTTATTACTTACCACCAAACTTAACGCACTGTTGTTCCCTTGTGATATGCAGACTAGTGGAAGAGGGACAGACAGTAAGGCAGAGTAGATAGAAAGAGTATGAGAGATTGATAGAGACGGTGAGATGTGAGAGTTGCAACAAGAAGTGCTAGTAACAAACTAGAGGGTGATAGATGAAGTCAAAGAGATAGACTCGGCGTTTCATTAATGCAGGGTGCAAGAAAGAGAGTGTGACACAGAAATTGGAGAGAGAGAGAGAGAGAGAGAGAGAGAGAGAGAGAGAGAAAGGAGTGGGGACAGATAAACACCAGAAAAGGTGGGTGGGAAGGAGATGCCGAGATGAATTGGTATCTGGGCCCTTTAGATCGACGAACAACATGATGGTGTGGAATGGAAAGGAAAAGGATCATAAAAAAATTGTTGCAGAGTGGCGGAATTAAGGGGGTGGGGGGGCAGATAACAGAGAAACGGAATAGGTGGATAAGCATATATAGCGCGAGGGGAGGTCAGAGAGAGAGAGGAGAGCGTTTCTTAAACAGTGGTGAAGAGAGGAAAAGAGATACAAAGAGAGAAGAAGAGAGAGAGAGAGAAGGAGAGCGTTTCACAAACGGTGGTGAAGAGAGGGAAAGAGATAAATAGAGTGAGGGAGAGGGGAACGGGTCGTTATGATTAAACCCCCCAAAATGGGCCAACTTTTTGTGATGCGCTTTTCAATGGGCTGGATGACTGTGGATTGTGAAGTATGAACATTATGAATCAGATAGCTGATGAAAAGCCCTGAAATAGCGCCTATTTTGTGTGTGTGTGTGTGTGTGTGATAGTGTGCGTGCGGTGAGCCCTCTACTATAATACTATGGAATATATAGTGCACCTTTTTACAGATCACCGACATTTGCGTTCAACACACTGTGAACTAGGGTAGTTTAATCTACACGCTCGCCTGACTTCTATATATTTTATAAGATTTACCGGGTACGAAGTAAGATAAATGGAGAAGAGGCACCCCGCTATGACTTATCACTGAAGCGGTAATATTAGGGCACTACTAATGGCTACTATTGGTGTGTTTTCTAGGCTATAAATTAACATTTACTTTTCCAAAGCCGTGGGTAGGCCTACGTAAAATTAAGAGACGATATCAAGTCAGGGTATTATTTTTAGGATTGATTTTTATACATGTATCATGTCTTGTCGTGTCAGATCAGCTTACGTGATCAGTTTATATGGACTATCTAGAATGATGTAGATTTCTGTTCAGAATACTGTAAGTGTATTATTGGATTTTACCACAATAAGATAAACAGCGATATCGGTTGGAGTTTAAGCTTGCCAAAGGACATGTCCAGGTAGGTTGAAGATCTTCTTGTCAATTTTTATTAATTCGTACCTGATTTCTTAGTACCTTGGAAGAGTAGTTTTGTTGTAGATGTTAAACCGAATCCGATGAACATTATGTTTGGTTTTCAGTAAGTGTTGACTTTGAGACTGTGATAATCCCTCGAGCGAGTAAAGGATTTGTTCAAGCTAGATTAGTTGGAAAATTGATGATTGTAATATGTATCTATGAGTCTCAACTGGTAAGCAAAGGTTGTGAGAAGTACAAATTTCTTCTGTTTATGCTATGCCTCTGTGATGACATACGTATGGGTAGTTTAAGAAAAGTAGTTAGAAATACTTCTAGGTATCTGATATTGTTTTTTTTTTCCTTTTATTGTTGTGCCTTAGATTGATCGTGGTTTTCTCATTCAGGAGACTGTCTAATGTCTACGTTTTGTTTAGGTTTGTTCATTGTGGTTTTTATGCTTTGTTTTTAAGCTTAAATCGTTTTGGCTTCCTTTGCTAATAAGAGTTTATCTATATGCCTTTATTCCATGCATGAGAATCTGATGTGAAGTATTATTGAGAATCTTGTTTCAACATTAATTTGCTCGTTGAAAATTTGGAATTCCTTACTTTTTACGATGAAGTGTGTAAAAGGCACGCAAAACCACATCACGAGAACGAATGAAAGTGTTGTATTCAAACCAAAAGCAGAATCGGATATGATAGAGAAAGCGATGCTGATCTAATACTGGACGTGAACACGATAACCGTGAGAGCGTTTCTACCTTCACTTTGTCCGAGAAAGCCGTGTATGTTGTTGAGAGTTTGTATCCGTTTTTAATGGTACTGTTGCGTAAGGTTACCATGTACTTAGACCTAAGTCCAAGCATTGGTTAAAGTTCTTTGAGTAGCTCTTAGTCTAATCTTACACATCTTTCTTCATACTTATTGATAACTGGGGTTTAAAGATGAGTTAATTCAATCGTCATTGTCGATTTGTTTTGCATCATTCAAGCGGTGCGCCATCAATATCCCAACTAACATTGTGATCTGATGACAGAATCAATAGTTCTGCTCTGGTTGTCGCGGTATAACTCTAATGTTATTTGTACTCTTCGATCAAACTGTACTAATATTTGGTATTATTATTTCTGATAATTTATCGTGAAAATTAGGTCTAGTCATTATTTGATCTTCGCCGTTGTGGGCTACAAAATCGACCACGAATCGCGAAACCTGACCCGCGTTAAATTCGCTCATAATAGTTAAATTTTCTAGTCTCTCTTTTTCTCTTCCGCACTATATTTCCCTCTGGTTTTTTTTTTCTCACTTACCACTCTCTTTCTTTTTCTCACTTTCGACTCTGTTTTTACTCTCACTATCCGCTCTCTTTCTTCCTCATCTCTTTGTCTCTCTCTTTCTCTCTCTCTCTCTCTCTCTCTCTCTCTCTCTCCCTTCTCTCTTTATCTCTCTCTATCTATCTATCGATTTCTCTATCTATCTATATATCTATTTCCCTGGCTATCTCTATCATTCTGTGTCTTTCTTTTTTTTGTGTGTTTTCTCTCTTTCATGGTAATTTTATAGGCCTTCTCTCTCCTCTCTCTCTCTCTCTCTCTCTCTCTCTCTCTCTCTTTCTCTCTCTCTCTCACTCACTCACTCTCTCACTCTCTCTCTCTTTCATCCTGTCTATATTTTATCTCTCCTTCTGTTGCTGTCTCTTTCTTTTCCCTCTAATAACGTAAAAGCCTTCATAGAGGTATGATTTACTCATTTTTTTTCTTTAAGTGCATTGATTTAAACATATATCGCGCAGTAGATATAATCTTACATCCATCTATATAGCCAGAACTAGAGTCCACATTTTGTATAAAAGTGTGGCACTAAAACTATTCCCCAGTCTTTCCTGGTTGCAAGCCTCAGATTGAGACATTCCTCAGGTCTATTCATAAGATGAATGCAAGAGGGAGAAGAAACAGGAGGGGGCAATAGAGCTATATGGGAGGAGGGCAGACAAACTGGACACTAGATAAGAGACACAAGGATAGGACCTTGTCAAACACTCAAAGCCCGTGGTAAACCCCTCTTGTCAACTGCTTAAAGAAACTACAAAGTGGTGTCCCTTGACACTAAAAATAATAATAGTTTATGGTCAGTAATAAAATTGATGTTACTACTTCTTAGCTTGCGTGTCCTTGTAAAATTCATTCCCTAAGTTTTAAACATCTTTTGTATTTACTTTAAAGACATAGTATTTCTTCTTGTTTTTGTGACCATCTGATTCTTGGGCTACACAGTAGGAAATTGAATTGAGGCAACGTTTTATATTGTTTATAGATGTTCAGGTATTAAGAGAATATCTAAAATGAACAGTTAAAGAATATTTAGGAAGGGATAGACAGAAAAGAGAAGAAGGTAGTGTGGAAGATAGGTAGATAGAAAGATAACAGAGAGACGGGAAGAGAGAGAGAGAGAGAGAGAGAGAGAGAGAGAGAGAGAGAGAACTTGTATCGGTAAAATAGCAGAGGTGGATGGTGGCTTTCTATCGGACCTCTAAAAAAGGTCCCGTCTCTTATTAATTTTAAGCTTAAATACTGTCAGATTCAAGCACATGGTTGTTTCTTCCTAGTGTCCGATGCTGTTATAGTAGCCTACAGTAACGTGGGGATATAAGTTTAAGGTGAAAAACGATCATGCTAGGAAGGAAAAGTTAATATGGTGATCAGTGATACTCGTGTCAATAACTAATATAATAAGATTTAGATCTAGGAAGTCGACACGGTTCGAACTATCTAAATAAAAACTCATCGTCTGTTGTTGCTGGTGATGTTGATCTCAAATGTCATGCCACCGCCGCCTGTATATTTTAACTTAAAGGTTAGTTAACCAGGACTGTTACGGTTGAATAATAGACACCAGAGGAGCCAGACCTGTTTTAGATCTATTGAATCATAAATGCAGTCCAAAGCCATACGGCAATAACTCAACTAGCGTTTTGTCAAGGTTTTTACCAATACGCAATCCAACCTGGGGATTTTCATTTTAAAAAAGGCGCCGTACAACGTAAGTATTTACCATGAAGTATGTATTTTGATTAAACAATTCGGGTATACTACTTTTCAATAATCTTTAATCCTTAAAAACTAGATAGAAATTTTTTATATCATGGCATAGTAGACATGTAAACGTTCTATTTGTTACTTGATTGACAGCTTGACGTCGACTATGTACTATACGGTTTCGCATTAAGTTTATAAAGTTTGGTAACTGGGTAGGCCAGCTGTGAAGGACCGACTGTAAAAACCTACTGTCCCACAACCATAGCTGCGCACCCCGCAAATTGTTAAATTATAGAGATAACTACAAATCAGGAACAGCAAGGTCCTAAGTAGAAATTATCCTCTATATATCCCCTTTCCGTTTTCTTTTCTTGTACAATCACACTCTTCAATAAACTGATACCGAAAGATAAAAAACTTATCTATAATAGGACGCTGGTCTGTACCCTCAGGTCTTTGTCAGGCTGTCAGCTTGGAAAGTTTCTTGCTGGGTAAACCTATCAAAACCCTGTCATTAAGTCAACCGGCTGAAGCAAGGAGTATGTGTGGTGTTACATGGTGCTTTGATCCTGCATGCTTTTTGACCATGTTATTACATGACAAATGATAGTGTAACGTTACAGGAAAAAGAAACGAATTGACAGATAGCTAGACTCTTATTTTTATGTTGTCTACGTTTTGCATCGCCAGACAGACCAGAGGTGTTTGCGCTGCGTTCTAATGACTGGTTTGGATATTTGGACCTGTTGGGGTTTTTTTGTACACTTCTTGTTGATACTAGAATGAATTGAAACATTCGGTGCGTAAGGAACTTTCGTTTTCTTACATTTTCATACAAAAGTGTAAAATTAAAACAACTCTCTCTCTCTCTCTCTCTCTCTCTCTCTCTCTCTCTCTCTCTCTCTCTCTCTCTCTGTCCCTTTTTCTCAAATGTCTGTCTGAGTCTCTTTTCATCATTCATCCTTACTACCCTCATTGTCTCTAGCATTCTCTCTGTCTATTGCTATTACTCTTACTTTATAATCCGTTTACTTTGATAAGCCCTTGTTTTTGTTAGGGGTTTTGTTTTATGTGTGTATTTGTGGGTTTTTTTCTTTTCGTTTCTAAATGCAGTCATGAAACTAATGCCAATGAAGTCAGCGCGAAGTTTTTCATAACTAGTCTCGTTTTGATTTTTTTTTTAATTTTCTTGTTGTATTGTTGGGTCGTTGTTTGTTTGGTTTTTTATCGTACGCCCACCTTGAATAGTTGTCCGCCTCTCTCAGATGAGTTCCTGATGAAATTCTTACTCGATGAAATAGGCTAGTATGTTTTTTCTTCCGTCTTTCTTTTCTATGCTCGAACGCAGATTGAAATGCAGCTGCGTTGATAGTTACGGACTATCATGTAAAGTTTTTTTTTCAACCGACAATAGAATACCGCTTTGTGTAATAGCTTCTAAAGAAATTAAAACCATCGTGACGTATTTACCTTCAAATTTGTATTCTAAACAAATTAAAACTTATGGCCTCAATATTATTGACAATGTGCATGCTGTAGACATAATAATGAATTGAGACTTTGACATTTGATCAGCGTGTGGAACTTGATAGAGCCATATCAGATGGTCATGTCATAATGCATGTCAAAGACTAGCTGTCGTAAGCCTGTAAGTTGTGAGTCTGTTGTATAGGGATTGTTAGCGGCTGATACTTCCAATCTAATAACACTAATATTATGCAGCTCAATGGTGTCACACGATGATAGAAAAGAAAAACATTCCAAGAGGGCGTATTTCACTGGCAGTATTTTTCTATCTCTGTAACTTTTTACCTTTCTTTCTCTATTCCTGTCTCTCTCCATCTGTCTATTTCTCTTTCCCTCCCTATCTCTATATACTTATCTCCCC
>BMAT01000819.1:44078-58690 GCA_019649035.1 Elysia marginata | reverse complement strand
TGATCTAGATTCTAGATTTGGCCTAGCTCTAGCTTAGGTTTTGCGTGTCAGTTTTCTTTCGTTTAGGCTCTCCATTTTACATAAAGTGGAGGTCCAGCTGTTGCTTGGTAATAAGTAAAAGAAAAAGAAGAAAAAAGAGAACAATGATATATAAAATGAATGTTTAAGTAGATGGAATAAATCTATAAAAAAGGATAGATTAGTAACGGGGTTGAAAAAGACGAAAAGAATAAAGAGAAGGGTAGTTTTACTTGCGATAGTTACCATCACCAAGGCAGATAAATGTCAAATGATGTCTGAGCCCTAACCTCTGACCCCTAGCCTCTAAACCCTGACCTGAAGTCGCTGCAGCTCGTCCAGTAGCTGTTTCTGTTCGGCCACGTCCAGGATGCGATCGCCGTCTACGTCAAACTTGGTGAACACCTCTTCGATATCGCCCTCATCGAACCCATTTCTGACACCGAAGGCATGAAAATAAAAAGATAAACATGTTAGTATCAGGGGTGATTTAAAGGATAGATTTTGACAACTAGAAAAAATCATAAACGAGATGCAGAATGGTTTAAAATTGGTAATTCATGGTAATTCAATATAGACTTGATAGAAAAATGTGTTGCTTTTGTTTCCCTAGAAGTATTAAATTCAGCTTGGACTCAAACTTTTCGGGTGTCCTTGTTATTTCCATGTTGATGTTTTGTGGATCTCGAGTCATAACAATTTCCGGGGTGCCTTCTGTAAGTTTTTCTACTTCACTATGAGCTCATTAGACCCGGTCAAAGAAAGGAGCAACACCCAGGGGTGTTTTAATGTACTCGTTGCAAAATTTACATTATTTAGGTTAAATTTGACTTTGTTACTTTTCTTTAAATAAGAGCTGAACATGATTTGTGAGGCAGTCTGCATCAATCAGGCTCAGGTCGGGCTTTTTGCAATTAGCCTTTCAGGCATTTTCCAAATGGGCATTTTATCTTTCTTACATCATGAGATACCTCATTTTAAAACAAGCAGATTTGTGTTAATTTTATCCTCTTCAAACGGCTTTGCTTCGAAATCAGGAAGAGCGGCTTGTGTCAGGCGCACCCTGGTTGCCTCATATTTCATGTGCAAACAACTGTATATAGTGGTCAACATAATTTTATACGATTTCCTAACAGAATGTGAGCTGAGAATATTAGGGGTGGGGTCGTATACAACAGTATTTATATCGTATAGAAATGCCACTACAATGTGAAAGGTTTGTTTTGAGTTACAATTACCATAATGAAGATACACATAAAAAATAAGGATGCAATGGTGTTTGCCTGGCTTCATATTTACAAAGTCCAGACCAAGTTCAACGGGTGTCTTGAATACCTGTTTTGAGAGATTTACGTATTGAAAAGTACGCCTTTCAAAAAAGGGTATGAGGGGAAAACAGGTATATTTTTTTTTCTAGTGACTGGCGGGCTGTGGGATATTTTTGTTTTGGTTTGTTAATATTTCCGGTGCATTGCGTATTTGAGTAAGAGTAAGAAGACGGAATTAAATTACGATTTCTTTTTGGTTCAGCCGTTTTTGTCTGTTGTGAGTTTGTTGTGAGTTTGTTGGTTGTTTGTTTTTTTTTTGTTTTGTTTTGTTTTCCTTTGTTGTTGTTTTTTTTTTTCGGTTCAGTCGTTTTTGGTTTAGTTGTGGTCCACTGCATGCAGAGAAACAAAAATGAATGGGAAGACAGACTTAGTTTTATTTAGACTTAAGCAGTATTTGACAGCTACATACTTGACAAGTTCTTCCTTCCATTCTGTCACGTTCATTTTCTTGCCAGCCAAGTCCCCTGTAAGAATCTGCTCATATCCCTCCAGTTTTTCACGGCGGAATCCAATTTTGTCCCAGAACTTCGCGTAGCCCTTTGGGAGTTTTAAAACATAAGTGGCGAGGTAAGGGTAGGAAGAATTTAGTCTTATACAAACTCCCTTCTCTTGGTCTGTTCGTTGAACTCTTTCTTCATCTATCTTCCTCTCCATGCCTCTTGTTAGCTCTCTTTCTATTTTATCCCTTCTTCCCATGTTTGTCCCTGATATTTCATATCCTTCTATCTCTGTATGATCTCCCTCTGTCTCTCAATATCTCACATTTTCCATTACTTTCATTTTTGACTAGCAACACTAATGCAAATCCAAAAGCAAATTTTTATATAAATCAAACCTATCAAAAATCAGGGTAGGTAAACTAGCATTTTTTTATAACTTTCATAGTCTTAATTTCCGACGATTCAAATGCAAAAGGATTTTTTCTCTGCTCTGATATATTGCTAGCCCATTGTGATATTTTTGTCTGATTTTAATTTTTACTGGACATAATAGGGCTGTTGAGTGAATCTGTTATGATATTTTAGAGTAGTTCCCCTTTGGCACAGGATATTCTGTAAGTTTAGATTCTGCGCGTGAGTTTTTCTGTTGACCTGTCCACCCCACAAAAACGGTAGCTACAAGGAGTTCGTCATGCACAGCCCAAAACCCGGCGAGTACAGCCTCACCTGTTTGATGTAATCTGACATGATGAACACGTCTGTCTGTTTAGCCATATCTGACTTGACCTCCGAGTAGGTGTCGTTGATGATGGCCAGGAACATGTTGATGAGCACGAAGAACACAAAGAAGACAAACAGCATGAAGAAAATGGGACCCAGGATGCGGTTAGCTTGCTCCAGTTGATGGAAGTCGAAGTCACCCAGCACGATGCGAAACAGAGTGAAGCTGTGGGAGGTGGTACAAGTTGGAGACAGTAAAACTTGTGCGATGTATCCATTTAAAAAAATAATAACTCTATGCGTGCAGTCTAATATTGGTTTGTACAGGAGTTATAGTCAGAACCAATAAACCGAAAGCAAGTCTTGCAGTTTTTGTCTCGGGGATAATCATCGCACCAAAAGTAATTTTTTTGTTCAATTTCAAACTTGTTACTAAGATTAAGCACAGTGGTTTAAAAATAAATAAATTGATATAGAAGGAAAGCACACGGTGAAAACAAGTTTACAGTGAGAAAATTTAGATAGAAAAAGGTTATTTGTGTGACTGATATTACAGTAATAGAGCTGTAATATCAAAACTATAACACGAAAAATGCATTCGTTTTATGCTCATACGATGTACCCGGAAGTCTTTTTAAGTTATGTCTAAGTAGGTGAGGGCCTACCGTATTAAGTCATTTCAGCAGTTACTTTACTATGACAGCCACACTAAAACTCTTTTGGAAATAGAATGATTCATCAAATTTTAAAGATGAACTCACAATCATAACTAATTGACGTGAGAGTGACTATTTTACCTCTAGTAAGCCAATCTAGTTTTCTTGGGTGTCAGATATTCAAAAGCAGTATCTTAAGTTTTCCATAGGATGCTTGTAGTTACGCTGGTGTAGGGGTATCAAAACTTACAAAGAGTTCATGAACGTGCTGAAGTCATTGACCTGAGTACCGAACAATAGGTAGCCGAGCTGAGTGAACGCCAGGAACACGATGAAGAACATGATGAAGAAGCCCAGCAGATCCTTTGCGCAGCGGCTCAGGGTCGTGGAGAGTTGGGTCATCGTCTTGTTAAAGCTGATGTATTTAAACACCTGCAATAATGGTATAAAATAAGATAAGACAGATTTTATTCATTCAGTATTATTTTTTTCACAGTTGCATATCAGATAATATGATATTTTTCTCGAGACTCAAATATCCTATATTAAAAGAAATTGAAAAAAATTTTGCCAACCGCAGCGGCTGTGGGTTAGGAAAATGGCTAAAAGACCCAAATTTTGTGTTGATAGGTAGGGCAATGCTGCATACTGGGGACATGCACCAAAATCTGGTCATTTTGAGGTTAAATCATGGTGATTTTTTTTTCGTTTTTTTTTAGATTTTTGTTATATACTCTAATTAACGAGTCATACGCTAAATCTCAAAATATTGACCTACATAAGACCCACTACAGCGATGTGTTTTTGTGGACGTCCGTGAGAACAATGACGTCATATCTCATTAGGCAACGAGCCAAGTAGATTTAGACAAACTATCTACCTCTCGGTAGCTCTAAATAACATTGCAGAACAAGTTACTAATCTATACTCAGCTATTTTAAATCCACATACCGTGATAAACAAAAAGCTTGCTAGATTTATCGAATCTAATCTAGATTTATGTTATCAAGATTAATCTTGCAGTAGAAACTCATGGTTTAATGCCAAAAGAGACCGTGGGAGAGGAAGAGACAGGCAGACATGCAGGCCTACAAACAGAAATGTAAAGACAAAGCAAGAGAGAAAAAGTATAGATGTAAACTTTGATAAAGAGGGGATTAAAACGCTTACTTTACAGACAGCCATGTACATATAGATGTAGACAGAGCGAGCTTCAGTAGAAACTCATGGTTTTGGGCCAATAGAGAAGATGGGAAAGGAAGAGGCAGACAGTCAAGTACAGAGATGCAAAGACAAAGAGAGAGAGAGAGAGAGAGAGAGAGAGAGAGAGAGTGAACATTGAGTTTAAAAAGGAGTATAAAACGCCAGGGTAGAAAATCGCAGATCTAGGTCGAGGTTTGTGACCTCAAATTTGGAAGGGTAGGAGGCCTACATTGACTTTTGTTGTTTAGCAATCAAAATTCAATCTGGGGAAGGTCTTTTTCTATGTTTAAAATCCGAATACGCTCCAACCTCTAGATTCGAAGCCTAGATATCTAACCGTTGTTACAATTTCAGTCTAATCTTCCCTCACAAGCCAGTCACAACCGCCATCACTTCCTTCAGATTATCTAAATCGCCGACTACTTTTTAAATTCCCCAAAATTAAAGCTAGGCTTTTTAATAGAATGAACTTGTTTATAGAGTTCAATTTAACAGCTTATCGTGTTATTTTCTTTATTTAGACGAACAGCATGGGCAGTTTAGGGCCTTCTGAGTGAGGTCGGCGACTCTCATATAAGGATGGTTTCTTTTTCAACCAGAATCAGTCGGATGTCAAGTTTTCATCCTTAAACCAATTCCATTATCTTAGCTTAAATCCGTTAAATTCGCAGGGATTTCACTAGTAGGTAATAAAACATATTGGCAAAACCCCACAAATATAATATTAACACACACACACACTATCACGCTTTCTCTCCCTCTCTTTCTCTCTCCCCTCTCTCTCTCTCTCTCTCTCTCTCTCTCTATCCCCCCTCTTTCTCAATACGTACAGGCATCTTAATTTTTATAATGACTAGTTTTACAGAATATATATGCATATATACTCTCGTGAGTTTACATGCAGTAGAAGTTAAGCTAGTTCTGTAGTTAGTACGAGCGTTAGAGAACTAGGAGTAGGGCCGTCATTGTTGTGGGCAAATGGCTTTAGTTTCCGACACATGGAGTGCGCACGTCAATATCAACATAAATTTCCAGGTCATGGGTGAGTGCATTAGCACGGTACAATTTTTTTATAGATATTATAACTGTTTTAAGCGGTGGTTAAACAAAACCCACGAGTCTTTAGTTAGAATGTAAAAAGTCAAGGTTATCCTTACAATTACTTTCATAACGTATAACTTGCATTTGTCTTGTAACTTCAACGTTTAAGTCTCGGGATGTAAAAAATGAGTTTCAACACTCCAAGCTGTCTGAACTGAGTATATACAGCCACCCATCACAAGTGCTCTTTCAATGGTGGTCTAAGTTAAAGTTTATGTAGCTGCGCTTTTCTAATTTAAAGAGCTGCCTTGTGTTTTGAGCAGTTTTAAGTCCGTTTTTGTTTGTGTTCATTTAATTGTTTTTGATCTTATTGTTGTTGTTGTTGTTGTTGTTTTGCTTCTGATGTTTTTGCTGTTTTGATTTGCTTTTGTAAGTTACTTATGAAAACCTACCTTGACCCAGGCGAAGAAGACAGTGATGGCGACCATATTGTTGAAGCGCATTTCCCAGAAGCCTAGCGACTCGAAATTAGCATACGCTATTGGGTCTTGCAGCAAATCCTCGAGTTTCTGGCCTATAGTGAGCGTGCGGTGGACATTGAACGCGATACACACAAGGGCCATGGCGATAAGCACCACGTCTAGAACATTCCAGAAATCCATGAAGTATTTCAAACCGATGGCGAACACCTGTAGGACAGTTGATCTGCATTAGGCACAACAGTATAACACAGTATAGATTAATCTGGATAAGGGTAGAGCCACGCCGGCGTCGGGACCGATACAAAGGTCGCAATATCTACTCAATTTGAGGTTTTCAACCAGTGCTAGGATGGCTTACACCTGACCATGAATACAAGGATAGGCATTGCTTGTATCCCACCAGCAGTAGACGTCACGGTCTCACCATCGGTCATCATGTCAATATGATTCTACCCTAGATCTAAATCTTTTGAGTGTGAAGTTTTCCTGAGTTTGGCCCGACTGTGAGATGAGCAATAGGGAAAAACTTGTAGTAAACACATTCGTCTGGTTACCTTGGCATTGGGTAATCAGACAATATTTTCCTCTTCATTTCATTGCTTGCTCTATTTTTGGTTGCGGCCAAGATAAATAATAGATAAAGGAAAACTCTCGCCTTTTTTTCAAAAAACGTATTTAAAACAAACTCTTCTTTTGATCTACTACATTTCCCTTAAAAGTTAAATAAATCAAACTCTCGGTTAAGAGTCGTTTGTTGGCACGAGGTGCTGACATCATCTTTATTTCCATGTGTATTGGACTGAGTGGCAATCAATTTTTAAATGAAGAAATATTATTATTGGGACTCTTTTACAGTTTTTGGCAGGAGTTTTTTCCTTTCGTTTTCATTTTTATTATTTTTTTCGGGTGGGGGGGGGGCGTGCGGGATAGTGGGGACTTTTTTATGAATACGTAATAGATGTCTTCGGGTACGGTTTTATACTTTCCTTCTATATGCATATACCATAGTGACTTTTTTCCGGAAGGGGTTAGGAGTGGGGGTAAAGTTCGAGCATGGCCACCTACCTCTATGATTTCCTCAAAGATGTAGTAAAGGATGAACACGCAGAAGACCACCTCACAGCCCATGATGAAGGAGTCGAAGTCATCCACGTAGCGGATCAGCTTCACTGTGTTGAACGACCAAGATGGCTGCGCGCCGCCCGTAGCCGGAAACTCTACAAGCAGCCTGCCAAGGGGGGGGGGGGTGGCTATACTAAATAACTTTGGCTGATGTGATTTTAACAGGAAACAAGTAAGCTCGACAAACAATGGATATTCTACCGTGAGTATTGTTTTGATTGAAAACATTTCAACTTAATTAATCATAACAAACCTTAAAATTTCAAGCAAACCATCAACTCACACGATAAAAAAAAAGATGTTTAAGGTTGCGTTTTAGGCCTATACAATGAAGTATCTATAGAGACGAGCAAACATCGAATCCCAGCAACTGACACGATAACACAGAAGAAAATTTATGAAGTAATATTAGAATCTATGATCCAAACAAACACTGAACACCACAAACTCACATGACAACAGCAGAGGTCTATTTAGCCTTGTATACAATGAAGGATCTATAGAACTTAAAAACACTAAACCCCGACAACTTACATGATAACACAGAAGAGGTTTATGTTGGCGTTGTATACAGTGAAGGATATAAAAACTGCTCTACTGCCGCGCTGTATCCAAAGTTTATCCTCCAGTTCGTCTATCATTTGTGCCGACTCGGTTCGCTTGAGGGCGAGGTCCCGTGTGTAGCCCCCTCCAGAATACAGGTGTATCTTTCCCCAGTACTTAAACCCGCCTAACTCCTCCTCAGACTTGTGCATCCACCTAGACAGGACAAGCAATGACTTAACAGGATTTAAATAAGGCAATGTGACATGAATCTGCCTTTAACAACAGCAAAAAAAATTTACCGAAATACTCTTGTAAGCTGAACTTAATTTTCATACGTATTTTGTCAAATTCTATCTGGTATAGTTTTACAAAAAACTGTCGATTTTGATGAATGGGCACATTTTTCGTCTAGCATATGTGCATTGTCGATTCACAGAGATTCAATAGATCAACACCACAGCTTAAGTCGAAATAAGTGAGACAATTTAGGGATAAATATTGCATAGCAGTACCGCCTTGTACCTTTGTCCTTAGCTATCCAAATGTCGTATTGCTTATTGCATAACTTAATAAAGGTCTTTCATGAAAACGGGATACAACGGATAACTAACAACAGTGTTTAAAACTTTTCTATTCGTTCCCCCAACAGAGCATTGCTAAAAGATACAATCTGTACTTTCTTAACTAAAAAAGAACGGCTGTTTAAAAAAACCGCAGCGCTCTTGCATATCTTTTCATGACATCCGTCACAAAGACCGCATTCAAAATTACACATAAAAAGCAAAAAAAAAAATTATGTAACAAATTATGATAACTCAAATAATTATGTCCCTCCAAGTGTAATGTGCGTAAGCTCAATAGGTAGTTTAAAAAGTCGACGGTTGACATTTTGCATACGAGAGGTTTAAAACCGCATAGCCAAAGTTAGTAAAGAACAAGACTACATGGTTAGATGTTCTTTGTAAAAACGGCGAAACTATGGCACGTTGGTATAATTTTTTCTGTATATTAACTCTTTGTCTCTATGTAGTCGCGAGGGAGACACTTCTCCTTTTTCACATTCTAGTACTAGTAGGAACCGCGCAGATGGTCAGCTCAGATTCTACGCCATTATTTTGTGCTATCGACAATCAAAATGGCAGGTGTTATTTAAATGTATTGGCCTTTGATTGTCTACGGCAGTATAATTTCATAGAAGATTTGGAGGGTAATGAGAAAAAAATATGTTGTTTTTTTTTCATGCTTACGCTGAGTCGTTTGACCCCTTTACGTAATCTCCGAACGGTTCGGTGCTTTCTTGGTCTCTACTGTACATGGAGTAGCAGTCGGTGATGAAGGAAGAGAACTCTTCGTTTACTTTGCACGAGTTAGTGCTCACTCGCAGTTGCCGAAGTCTGGGCACGCCTAAAAGTTTGTTCTCGTAGTAGATGTACCCCTCGGTATTTTGGGGTAGCGCCTTGTTGTTGTACCATTTGTCCCAGTAGAGGCCGTCCAGCAGTGGGCCCTTAGTGAACTGTAAAAACAATGCATTGCTAAATATGATGTGTCCATAACTTGCCCTGAGTATGCTGGACAGTCAAATGGTTAAATGATGTATCAATGATAGATCCTTTGTGAACTTACATCAGAATCTAGTTTTTTGTGAACTATAGTTAAAAACAACGCAAGGCTTCAAATGATGTTTAAATAACAGATCCCTCATACGGTGAACTGTTAAAACGATAAACCGACGAAAATCGATTTATCAATATCATGCCTTTGATGAACTGTCAAAGCATAAGAGTTAAAATGCTTTTATACCCCCCTTGGTGAACTATCAAAACAATTCAAGCAGTAAAATGATGTATCAATAACAGACTCTTAGTAAAAAATATTTCGATAAATGGTGACCGGGTCAAAAGAACTTAAGGGTTGTAAATAATCTACCCTTTGTGAACAAAAAAAAAACTATATTCGGGTTACAGATGACCTGTCAAGAAATAACCGATCCTTGATGAAAGGTGAAAACAATACACGTGATACAAATGATGTACCAATAAAAGACATCAAGTGAAATGCCAATACAAAAAAAAACGCGTTACAAGTGATGTATCAATGAAAAATAGACTATAAGGAAATTTCCAAAACAATACACGGGTTACAATTGACGTATCAATAATGAACCTTTAGTAAAATGTCAAAACAATAAGCTTGGTGAACTGTTCAAACAACGCTTAGGTTAACATGTTGGGTAGATCGATAGAACTCATTTGATAAAATGTCGTGAATATTTTATAAAAGTTTTTTTTTTGCTTTCTTGAAGTGGCCATGAAGGCATAGATCTATATAGTCAAAACACTAATGTCGCGAGTTTTGCTTTTATGTATAGCCGAGCCCACCTTCCAGAAGTCATTGACACTTGTGATGGAGCGGAAAGACACTCCATCATCAGACTCCGCCTCTATGAACAGATCCATCATCACCTTGGTGTAGTAAAACATGTTAGTGCTCGCCATTCCAAACGCGACTGAGAAATGAGCATAGATTTATACATATTACACCCAGTCTCTCCGTCCTTACATTAAAACGCATTTGGAGCCTGTTCTTCTAAAAATGATTTTTTTTACTTCTATATCATATACAGGCGTGACTAAAAAGATGAATATGAGCTTAATGAGCCTTTCCTTTTTTTTCTGAAAAAGAACTTAATAAATAGAAGCGGCAGCCACTGCGATTTACCTAGTAATCGAAAAGAATGCATTGTTGGGATATAGCAACTACTGTGTTTGTTTAAATGTGTAGCGCTCTCATCAATGCGGTGCCGGCCAGTTCAAGAAAATGGGCGTTTTTGAGCGAAATTAAAGTAAAATTTTTACCAGTTTCTTTTTTTTTTCTTAATAAATTTGAAAGTTTAAGATGTTTTTCATTAAAGCTGTTTATGAGACCATCGAACAAAATGTTACAACTGTGTATCAATGGCTCTTTGGCTTTTATAACATGAAAACTTTTAGTCTACTTTTTTTTTTTTAAATTAGGCCACTTGGGTTCCTTGTCCCCAAGGATCCTATTAAGATAGCAAATAATTCTTCACCAGTTTAAAGAGCCTTTAAAGGCCTTTCCAATGGTGTATGTAACTCAATATCACAAAATTCCATACATAGACTCATTTTGTAGGGCTTCATAAGCGATGGGTGGCGAAGCTTCTATGTCCATGAGTCGATGGTTTGAGTCCCTGCGGAGGCAAGCTTTTCTTTTTTTTCCTTCATTCATGTTTCACCCAAGCTTACTTTTATTTCAGGTATAATCATCACTGTAAAGCTCTTAGCGTTATTAGTATAGATTGGTAATATTCCCACATGAGTATTGTCCTTTCTGCTCATACACTTACAGTTCGCGTCTCAAATTTTGCTACTTTTATCATCGCATTTGAAAATTGCAAAAAAAAATTATTCTTGTTTAAATTCCTTACCTCTATTGTCATTTTACTACACAAAATATTATTAATTGTGTCCATCTCCCTTACCCAATTGTTGATGGTTGGCTCCAGAATACAAGTATCACATGATACTTCAGTTAACAATCTTGTAGTTAATAGTATTAGACACTTTGCAGCAGTTTAATTCGCTTTTAGCGTGTGCTTCATTAGAAAAGATCGGCGTCTTTTGGTACAATACTCCTTACTTCTCTATAGTTTCTTTGAAATTTTGCACATTGTCCAAAACCATTTGTCGTAACTAAATTTTTATTTTCAAAATCATTGGTGCAGGATTTAAGCACTTTTCTTCTTTCGCTCTACAATTTATTTTTTTTTAAGTTAACTTCAAAGAAGTTTACAGCACAGCAGCTGCTAAAAGCGCTTAGTTTGTGTCATAAATGAGCTGTATTGTATGGCGCAATTTCTCTCTTTGCCTATTGCCTTATGGTAAAAGCCATGTTTCGTTGCTTCGCCGAATGAGACAAAAGCATGTGTTTCGTAGCATGTTAAACATATTATACAACTTCTTTTTAATTTTCAACGAAAAAATGTACCTCACAAGGCAAATTGAAGAAACTGACTGAGTAAAGTTGCGAACAAATCCAAAGAGGATAAAAAGTTATTGTAGAAAAACGCGGATTTTTTTTTTTTATTTGAAACGGACTATGACAAAACTATTAGGCCTAAAGAACTGTTACATTTGTCAATTTTAGTAGAACGTCATATCTGGTCAGTAATCCTGTATTTCTGCAAAATTTCTCTCACCATGTTTTTTTAGGAAAAAAACACTGTTTTAGATCATTTTTAAATAACGTATTATTGTTTGTTCTGTTGTTTTTTTTTTTTTGTTTTTTTTTCAATGAGAGACGGGAAAGTACAGAAGCAAAGGAAAATACTCACTGATGCACACAACAATTAGAAAGATCAGGTAGATAATCAACTCTCGGAACGTTCGCTTCACTATTTGCTCCTGATCCTCGCCTAGGTCGCCTGAAGTGTGTTTCGTGTTCCATATAACTGTGGCACACAGAGATTGAGGCAACTAATTAGGTGGACTTTGTCAAGCATACGAAACGTCGGCAATAATGGTAAAATAAGGCATTGCAATTTTTTCCAAATCTTAGTTTGAAATAGAGAGATTGGCAGATAGAAAGAGAGAGAAAGATAAGCGGGGTTAGACACATATTGCTTGATACATAAAGAGAGACTTAGGCAGACAAACAGATAGATATGCATATATATTTTAGATAGATAAACAGAGAGAAAGACGAACAGATAAAAGGTAATAAAATATCAGATTCACAACCTATCACTCCGTGAAACAAGAAAAAAACAATACAATCTAAGTGTATACATAAATACGTTTTTTCGCTTTATTTTACTGCCTTCTTCAGTGCAATACATATTTCAATGGAGAAATAATCATTGTCTCTGAAGAAGGCAGTAAAATAAAGCCGAAACGTATTTATGTACTAACTTAGGTTTTATTGGGGGTTTTTTTTTGTTGTTTCACGGAGTGATAGTTTGTGAATCTTTTTTTTAATTACCTTTTATTTTGATCGTACAGATTTACATGCATCCTTTTTGGATTCGTATCTACTTAATAGAGTGTTGTGAATTCTGTCTTAGTATTTAGGCAAACAGACAGGCAGACATACAGAGGTAGATCATATCAATAAAAATGAGTTATCTTTAACAACTTCACTCTTGACATAATCATATAGACAAACGAATTTGCAAGATGATCGTAAAGATGTGTCGAGAAAACGTGGCATAAAATACATGTAATATGACATTTAACACGTCGACTTACTTCCGATGATTTTAGCACAACCGCCGCGACTCCTCTCAGGAGCGCCCTTATCCACCTCCGGTTCATCCAAGTCAGCCATACTGAGTTCAGATGCTTGTCTTTAGTCTATGTGCGCAATGAGAATTTTCTATTCCAAACCATGACTGCTGTTGGAGGTTTCAAAAAAGAATACTTTCAAAGGTGTTTAGAAATCAGCTCTCTTAAGAGAGCATAAAAAATTTTAGTAGGCAGAAGAAATTCATTATTCAATTGTTGTTGTTGTTGATGTTGTCGTCGTGGTCGTTGTTGTTGTAGATGTTGTTGTTGTCGTCGTCATCGTTGTTGTTGATGATCTTGGTGTTGTCGTTATTGTTGTTGTTGCTTGTTGTTTATTGTTTTTGTTGTTGTTATTGTAATTGTTGTTACTGCTGCTAATATTTCCTTTTTAGTTTTCAGTTGTTTTACTTTTTTTGCAATCATTATTGATGCTGTCAGTACTGCAATCCTGTCGGCGCTGTTGCTATTGTTGTGGTTGTTGAGAAGTTGTTACTGCATCCGATGCTGTTGTTGCTTGTTGTAAAATATATAAGTAACCAAATTAGGATAAATATGTATGAATTATGATTCTGCGTTGTGGTAAGCAATTATGCTCAAGACATAAATTCAGTTCCAAGAAGAAAAAAATAAAGCTCAGTGGACTAGACTTGTTCGCACGGCTGGTGTCGCAGCTCAATTGCAATTATTTTTAAAAATATATTTTTCAGCTTTTATGGGCACCGCATGGGACCTTATCATACTCAGTTTTAAGCCCGAATCAATTAATGTGTGGCATATAGAAGTATGATTAGGGAATGAGATTTCAACCAGAAGAAGAATTTTCCTGGAATTGTTCCTAGAGAATTTAAACGATAAAATTTAGTTCTAGCACATGCTATTTCATGTGGTCACGTTTGTTTTGAAAATATTTTAAAGACAATACTAGGAATTTATGAAAATAAAATGGGTCTACCCGTTGCCTCTTTCTTAAAAAATATTTTTAAAAATTACAGGACATGTTTGTAGCCTTATTAAACTAAGCGACCCTTTTTTATTCAGCTCTACTGTTTTCTTTCAATTTAGTTTTTAGGTGTTTAATCCTTTATAAAACAGTAATAAACGTATCTTAAAGAAGCCCTTGTGTATTGGTACAATCTGGATTACTATAAATACTATCGTGCTATGATTTTGGAATGTTGACTTCCAAAGAAGCGTGTCTTGTTTTCGTTTAATGATGAATCTAGTTTTCCGTTATTTAGATTATAGATCAATTTTAACGTAGAACGTACGTTACTGGGTGTATGTCTATTCGGCTTGTTTAGATCTAGAGGCTGATTGACGCCATGATCAATATTCCTAGACTATATATTATCTTGATTTATGTCTATGGATTTAGTCTAGACGGAAACTGTAGGCCAAGTTGGTTAAGTTAAAGTATAGAAATCTAGATTATAGATTTTAGATCTAATCAATCCTATAATGTCTAAACTGAAAAGGCGCCAATGTCTGAGCTTTTGGTTTTCGTGAGCACCCTTAAAAAACAATCGATTTCAAAAACAATTTTTCTTCACACTGCATTTTATTCTGTATGTGTTTTGTAATAACTTGTTTTAATTGAAAAGTTGATTTTACCTGATTAAACTTTCTCTTTGATTGCTTTTTAAGTTTGTATTTTCGCGTTGCCTTGGAGTTTATCGTTAATCAGCATTGCCAGGTACCTAAAGCATTTTTATGATTTTGTTAAGTGTTTTGTTTTTTGTTTTTTTTTTTTGTT
>BMAT01000819.1:13268-44007 GCA_019649035.1 Elysia marginata | reverse complement strand
TGGGTTGTTTTGTTGTTTTTTTTTATTAATAGCATAGATCTAGTGGATAGTTTCATTAGTCATGAAAATGGATGTATTATTTTTTTCATCATTATTGTCCTTATAATATCAATACTATCACCATCATCGTCGTCGTCGTCGTCGTTGTTGTTGTTGTTGTTGTTGCTGTTGTTGTTAATGTTGTTGTTGTTGTTGTTAACATTTCATGTTAAAAAAATTTCAACAATTTTCTTTTTTTTTTCTTTGCACAGAGCTGCATCAGTAGATTTAAGTGTTTTTTGTCGTTTTTTGGTTTTCGTTGTAATTTTATTGTTTGTTTTTGTTTCGTACGAGTGTGTTGTGTTGTAGTAGTAGGCCTATTTGCTATTTTGGTTGGGTTGATTTATAAGGCGGGGATGTTCGACTATTCTGATGTCTATTTCAAATCAGAAAATTATCTATTCATTAATTTTCAAAACAGGCTTTTTTTTTCAATTAGCCAAAGCTGTGACATCCATTTTAACTTGACACGCAGAACTTAAGCTGTAAGACTAAAACTATTGTATCACATGTAATTCCAAAGGGTTTTTTTAGTCTCGTTAAAATGTAAAACCTTAGTCGTACATCAAATCTGAAAACAGATTTGGAATTAGCAAAATGATTCTAAAGTATGTTTTTTTAAAGCGTATTAGAGAGGTTTGCTGTTTAAGCTATCACAACAGATCAACTTGTTAAGATTTGCAATCAACAGTCATTCTGAGTTCCGGTATATGTTAACAAAATCTGTTGAGTGTTAAGTCTTTCCAATCCCATCTCTAGATAGCTAAGTGAGTGGTGTACTGAAGTGTTATCCATACGCTTTCAAAATACAGACAGAAATTGCACTGTTCCAAATAAAGTCTTGCCCAAAACTACCAACAAAACCTGCCTTATTTGACCTTTATGTCACTAGGCCAGATCAGATAGAAATCTCTGAACAAAATCAATGGTGTCCGTTAAATAGAGTACTAAACAAAGGGATTCTTTAATAGTTATTTGTATTTCTCTTTGTTGTAACTGCAACTTCTTGACTTTCTATACAATTGCAGATCACGATCTGTTGCCACTGGCTCCTCACTTTTTATCCAATTAAGTCCTTTTCCCTCCTTCATAAAATTCTCCTTGAACGTTCATGTTTATTTGGTTCTTTGCTTAAAAAAACGCATTTATTGCGATTGTCATAATTTTTACATTATTTCATGATATTATGATTTTAATTTAAGATTTAGCCCACACTTTCAGAAAGCAATGGCTTCTTAGTTATAATGTATTGGTTTAACTTAAGGAAAATGTCATTGACCTTGGTCTAAGGAGAAATATCATTGAATTGTTTCTCAAAACGCAATGTAGCTGATAACCTCCCGTGGGTACTGATACTGATAGGATCTCTTAGCATTGTTGATCGTTTTTCAATAATAATTGGGCGGGAGTAATGGTTTATAATAGCTTGATCGTCCATGTGCAGAAAACTGTAGCTGAAATCGTCTGGATGAGTTCTTTAAGAATTTTAATGTATGTAAACATTGTATCTATTTTTTTTCAGTGACCAATATGTCGACCCTATGCTTCGCTTAATTGTTTTTTAGCTTGATGCAATAACATTAAAGGCTAAAAGATCATAGGTATCTAAAAAATCAGACATTTCGAGTCTAGCTTTGACAGTTGCCTTACTAGGAATGGTCAAAGTTATTAATAGTATCCTCAGCAATCAATTTAAACTGTACCCTTGAAATGGTCACATCAGACATGACTACCTGTATGGGTAAAATTTTGAGTTTCCTTTGGCTGAACGATATAGCGCCAAAAAGAGTTACTGCATTTTACCAATAATGACCCTAAGAGTAAGACCTTTTTCTCAACTAACATTAGGCCAAGGGCTTTGATCATAAAATTTATTCTCCTCAAAGGTAAAATACTGCCGCACATTTTTAGTGAGAGTACCTCAAATACTACATTCTTTATAATAGATCTATCAACCTCGCTTCAAATAGAAGCACCAGCTTAACTCTTACCACCTGAAAGTCTCAATTGTGATTCATAGTTTGTTATTAAACACCATGCTACATTAGACGTGAAAGATTAGATAGGTATCTAAAATGGCATTGCACATTGTGTAATATTAAAATGACTTGTTAGAATAATGATGAATCCAAACCTGGGGAAACTACAAAAAGGACGGTGGAGCAAGAATTAGTTTTTATTATTGCAAAAGTAAAAAGAAGACCAAATAACTATTGATGGCATTAGTAGAGCCATAGGAGAATATTTTCAATCAAGAGTATTCTTTTAAAAAAAAAAACATTAATGTACATGTATTGACTTTTAGCAGGTTTCACTGTGTGAGGAAACAATGGTAAGTAGGCCTGAGTGAAAAGTGGTTAGCATTAAGTCATCATCTGGTCTTTGCTGATTATGCTGCTTTAACATCTTAGTTTACAAAAATTTCAGTTCACTGTGCTTTTTACATTTTAAATCCAATACAATGTTAGAATATATACATAATTTCATTTTGTGGTTAAAAATTTGTGATTCGATGGCCAAAACATTGCAACAAGTCATTCCCAATAACAAGGCTTAAAATCTACGCATAAATTTGTAAACTAATTGGGCTTTGAGACCTTTCCCTCAAACAATTAAAAAAGGAGATTTTCACATACAGAGATCTTATATGTTTTTGTCAGATCTTCTTTCATTTATTTAAAAATCTTAAATTATTTTAATAACATTCAAATAAACTATAAAGGACTACACATTAAAAAAAAAGGGAAAATACAACAACAAAGGCATAGAGTTTTTGTGTCAAGCTTTTTATTGGATTTACAACACCAAATACTGACTACTTAAGTAAATGTAAAAACAAAAAAGACAGCAGTGATTGAAAAAATTGTGAATCCTATCCTGACATGGTCTCTCAATTCTGCATGGCCGTAGTGTTAAAGAGACTTGAAACTCAGTCAATACTAAATTATCTGAATGATATCACAATTGATTAAAAGGTTTCCACATCATAAATAGGCCTATAGGCATACTACATCAGTTTTTGAAAAATTTCCTTATCTCAAATGCAACTTTCCCAAATAATACATGCAGATACTTGTAAACCAGGTAGGAACTAATAATCAAAACTATCCTCAAATTGCATTGCATGTAAATGAATAGTTGACATGTTCAAAAAAATTAAGATATCAACTAGAAGAGAGAACGATTTTAAAAATTGTTAAAAAAATAAGATTTAAATTTTTTTTTTTGTCACTTTCCGATTTCAACAAAGGAAACATTTATTTTTCAATCTTTTAATTTTTTTAGCCACTATTAGTATACAAATTTTTCAAAATCTCATGCTAACACATATATATTTAAATTGCATGCCTAGATTTGGACAACCTTCAATATTTTTATCTTTTTGGCCACCCTTAAAAACTGAATTTTACCAAAATCTCAAGCTATCACATGTAAAAAATATATTCGTAGATTTGGACGGTTGTTAATAATTTTATTGTTTCAGCCACTGCTGAAAAATAAAATTTACAAAAATCTTATGTCATCACATATAAGAAACTCATTTGTAGATTTGGACGGATAAGGTTGTTGCTCATATACTGAGCTTAAAGGACTGGTTCAGTAAAAAAATCTTTTTGTAAAAGTTTTGAATCAGCAGTACATAGGTAATCCATTACAGTGATGGGCTAAAGTAAGTAGAAAACAGGAGTAAGTAGAGAGACACCGCACCTCGTTTAGGAGGCTTGTTTTATGTTTGTTATAGTAACATAATTAAGTTTATATGATTGTGTAAAAGAGTAAAACTACTGCACTGTTGATAAAGAAACAGAATGAATGTGATGTCTGGAAAAAACTCAATCAGATAATTTTACAACTTTTCTTCATAGAGAAGTCAAAGTTTTGAGTTGATAGCATAAATGCAGTTAACTTTATTTACTTTTCACTTAAAAGAAAAAGAAAAAAATACAACAGCCTTGGACTTTGATTTTTGTTTTGAGCAACAAAAATTGTAAGACAAAATTGCAGTAAATTTAAGTTTCCGGAGAATCAAAAATTGATGTGTATGCTGGTCTCCTTTTGCAATAAATTGTATGTTTATGTAAAAGTCAAACTTCAGCAGCCTGTAATGTTTCGATATGCAGATAATAAGACTTCAAGAGAGGATTATTTTTTCATACCATACGTTTACATGTTATTTAAATTTTACCAATACAACATTTGTCATCATAGTTTTGGTCTATTTGGCAAGTTTTCCTTTGCTTTAGATAAGAAAAGTTTCCAATAAAAATTCTGACTAGTTTTGCTCTATAACAACTATACCACTTTACTAAGTTTATTTAAGTTATTTGCATAATAAGCAATGTTAAAGAAAATAAGCCCACTATCTCGCTTCCAGGGTGAATGAGTCAGGTGTCGCAATTTTCACAAAGATATTGCTATTATGAACCAGGCATTTTTCAAAGCTTTCAAACCTAAAATATTTCATTACATTATAAATATTTTTTTAAAAATCAGACATTCAAACCTTGTTTTTAATACAGAGAAAAATGAGATAAAATAGACCTTCAAACGGGGTTATCTCAAAAACAATTTTTGACTTTCAACTCATTTACCCTGGATGGGAGACATATAATATGAAGGTAAAACTTTTCTGCCCCAGTAATAACCTACAAAAATTGGTGTAAATGAGACTTGAGACATAATAAAAGTTCCAAAAAATATGTCACTAACATAATAAATGTTGGTGCTTCTTAGAAGTGTATAAATGCTAACAACAAAAAAAGATTAACAAAGAAATTTTAAATTTCAATCCAATAAACTTCCAGCTTAATGTTCAATTCAAATAACAAGGCAATCACAGCAAGCTCAGATAAATTACAATTTTGTTTTGGTCAAACTGGATCGACTAACAATATAACTGGTTTAGATCCATTATGTATTCATTGAATAATTTTTAACAGTAACAAAATTGTGTAGGTTTTGATATCACAAAGTAAAATTTTTTTTTTACAACAGGAGCCTTCAATATAAATTGCTTTGAAAAAGCAATCTCTTTAGTATACAAATATTACAGAAACCAACCAACATAACAACTGTGAAAAGCCTACGTTTGTACAAAAAATTATATCATAGTCATTTAGCCTTTCTTATGAAAAAAAGAACACTAAAAAATTCCTATTTCTGTAAAATATATCCAAAAGTATGCCTGTAAATACTGCTAGTGTTATATTAAACAAATATTTTTTCACCTTCTCCTGTGAATTCCAGGTGTTAAATCAACAATTCATTAACTACTCACAATAAGGTAGGCCGAATGTTAACACCAAAGACTGACTATCGAATAGAAGAAGCAATAGACACAAACAATGATTTCCAATAATGTAAAAAAAAAAAGCAAGCTCTCTCTCTCTCTGAGCAGTGGAATGGTCAGTTGTCAAGTGGTCAGTGTTGAGACAGAAGTAACCTCCCCTGGCCCCGGGTGTTTTCTCTGTGAGAGCCAAACTACAAGGTCGAGGTCATGTGACTGTCATCAAAGTCCTGATTGAAAGAGAGAGAGGGAGAATTGTTTCAAAATAAATAATTTTTACCCATCTAAAAATTAAAGATTTTTGATTCGTGAGCACAAAATTTACAGTCCATAACATAAACACAAAATGCGCATTATGTCTAATGATCATTTATGAGTCTCAACCCATAAATAGAGTATGTTTTGCAACCAGTCAAAATAAGTCTTCAGTCAAAATTGGAAGGCAATCAGATATTGGTATCAAAGAAAAGCTTATTTTCTCTACTTTCAGACACAACAAACAGAAAAGCTTTATCTTGCTTCTGTACCAAGTTATAGCTGTTTGAAGTCGGTATGGTTAGGTCTTGTGAAATTTCAGAAAACGGAGAAAATACCATTAAAGTAAAGACGACTATAAACGTTTTGAGGTCTTACCAGCCATACCAACAAAAATTAAACACATAAAATATGAAATTTCAACTTGAATTTGGTGTGAAAATTGTTTAGAAATGGTTTTAGCATTAATGACTAAAATAAACAAATTTTGGCTTATGATCACCCACAAAACTTTTAAAGCCTATATCTCAAAACTAAGCCATTCAACTTAATACTCATTTGGACAGAATGCGAGACATATGTGCAATTTACATCAATGTCCAACAGCACTCAAGAGTCAGTATGTAGGCAAATTTGGTACCTTTAAGAGAAGGGGAAATTCCAAACACAGGGTACAGGTAATATGTCTGTTTATTTATTGCTTATGACACTTCTTAGGCCAAAATTTAAAAAGAACTATGTATACAAGCATAAAAATGGCAAAGAAGATTAACTTTCACATTCTTTTTCCTACCACATAATATAAGAGGATTGACGAAGAATAAGGATGACGAATGATGGTTATAATAATAACAACAAGAGCATCACAAAAGTGCAACTGTTTTGGCAATGTCTAGCAAAAGCCTTAGCTGTATGGTAATACCTTTCAGTTCCTAATTCACGAGGGGATATTAAAAGGAATCTTTCTACACTTTTACCGATTTTGAGAAAAAGAACTTCAAAGTTAGGCAACCCATGGTATTGCTGTTTGAGTGTTAAGCCAAAAAAAAATCAAGGTTACAAACTAAAATTTATGTAAAATCATCTCAAATTAAAAATTATTGGAGTTGAAAAAGGATCTATCTTCTTTTTTCGTACATATATATTTCTCTTGTTTTGTTTTTAAGAGGAACTTTTTTTTGCCATTGATTATGGAGTAGCCCTACTTCTGATTCATATTTAATTAATTAGTGCTAAAAGAGAGCATGATTAGATCTTTGACCAAGTTCAGTGGAAAGTTATAAGTCATTTTTGTCAAATTTCGTATAATTTCATCTTGTTTCCTTAATCTAATGTATACACTTTTAAAAAAAAAATCTTTTTTACACATTTGTCTTGTTTCCCTGTTTTGGACTTTTCTCAAATACTGGGCATTATGAGCCCAGGTGTGATTGTCTTTTTCATATATTTTTAATGCACAGCTATTTTCGGGGACCACTGGTTAAAAAAAGTTGATCTTCTGCCACAGCCTCATTGATTCATCGAACCATAGTTGTCTATTTGAGCGTGCATTGTAAAAAATTAGCCTATCTCAAAGGACCTTTGATTTCCAGAAATATGCTCTCTTGGCATAAAACACTCATTATCATTCTACAAATCTGCAGATAAATTCTTAATCCAATTATGATGATCTTGCTCATATATCACTGAATAAAATTATAATGCTTCACTTTTCTTTCAAACATGGTTGTCTCTCTTTCAAGCCCTTAAGCTGTGTAGAAAAAACGCAACAGGGTGATAAGAGAGCTGAAAGCTTGCATTCAAGTCTATTTTGATTGGCTCTGGGTTATGGGTTGTCTGTTTTGATTGCGGGACTAAGATGGAACCTTTTTCATGTAAAAATTTGCGCATTTTTCAAACGAATGAAGATAAACTATACCATGAAACATTAAAATAAACCTAGATACTGGTAGATAGAACCTAATGATTTGATTATCTTTGGCAGAGGTAAAAATGTTTATTAATTCAGCCCTTTTAATTTCACCACAAAATTTGTTGAAAAATCTGAGCAGGATTTCAATGTGGCAGAAAATCCCCAAGCAAGTTCTATGAATAGCTATTTAACTTTGACACAGTACAATGTATAAAGTGGTGATCCTAAGCTAGATTGTTGAGTAATAAAGGAGTACAATGATAAAAGAGAGAGAAATAACTCATTTTGTAGAGAATACACCAAAACTTCTCCATTTTTACATTAAAAAATAAAAGACTTCTTTATGAGCAAAATTGTATTGCCAAAACGGCTCTCCATCATATTTGTATATTTTTTTTTAGTAAAAATCAAATATAACAAATAGACTAAAGTTGAGATATTGTCAGCCCTCTCTAGTATACTAGGGATTTATTAACTCTTCCCCAAAACGGTTGGCATTCCTTTAAAAAATAATTTTTTAAGCAAGCCAAAAAAACGTTTTGAAGCTGTAATATGTAAAATAAAAAGGCAATAAGAATATTACAAAAAAGGTAGCATGCTAGTACATTTAGTATACAGCTTTTTACAGAGCTCTACATGCACATAAATTATTTTTTCCCTCAAACTGTTAGGGAAGGACTGTAAACTTTCCTTTTGTTACATTAAATACTAAAGGGGTTTGTAAAAACATAAAAAGGGAAATCTTCAGTTTGATATTCAAATTGCCCTGTAACTCTAACTAATGCTTTTTTTTTCCTTTTTTTTATTGGTCTGTTTACTTAAAGCTTCCTTTTTATCACAAAAATTGTTTTTACTTATATAGAACTTAGAAGAGCTTCAGTTTACAAGCAAAAGATTCTTCTTGCAACAGTAATAGATGGCATAAGCTGTTTATTTCTTTAATAATCTTATTCAAACCTACCTACAAAAGACAAAACCAGAACAAAAGATTGCAAACTAATATCATCTATTTTGCATTTTCTTTCCATCATTTTATTTTAAAACTGATCAAAAACTTCACTGTTAATGTGCTTTGCATTGCCCATCAACATTAGATTCATGCATAAAAACAGAAGAAAGTGAGAAATAAGATGCTATTCAGACTTGTAAAAGAAAATTAAGGTTCAAATTGGAAAGGGACATGTGATTGTTTCCGATGGTGAACTTTACGTATGATATCTGTAAAAACATGACAAATATGATATGAATTTATTCATTACTGATAACTCAGCCCAAAACAATAACCATTACTCCCTCTCTCCTCCCCATTTTTAAGTAAAACGGGTTTCTTTTCTATTACCAAAAATATTTTCTGGTGAGGTGTTTTTTTACTGCTGCACCCAGAATATCTAGTGAGAGACATCAATGCTTTGGTAGAAAAGAGCTTTCAAGTGATACATCTCCAGAATGCAGAAATGTACAAAAGTGAAATGAATATCGGAACTTTCAGTAAATTATGAAAAGAGAAAGAGAGTAAAAGATTGATGTAATATGAAATAAATTGAGCAATTTCAATAGAAATAAAAATGTCAATTGCTGGATAAAGTAGGGTTAAAAAAAAATACAAAAATGAATATAAAAAAAGCATGCAAACTTAAAATTTTAAAGATATGAAGAAATTTCAGATAGTAAAGTTTCATTATTTTTTCATTATGGGCAAAACTGTTAGTTAAAAATACTTCTTTATTTATACGTGTTATACATTCAGGTTTTGTATTAGGATAGTGAATACTATAAACAAAGTTTTTCCACATGCACACATCAATGAGTATAAACTTAGGCGCTTCAAGTCATGTTTTACCTTTTACACGTCAGAAGACTGAAATAAAAACATCAATTCAGGGGAAATAGAAAATTAGTCAAGGTCAAAGTGCTCAGACAAAAACCACACAACATTTACAGACTATTTTTTTTCAAATTCTTATCTCACATGTGGAACTTAGTCACAGAACTAAATTAGTTGATTTGTTTAAAGTTTAACAACTTGTAAAGTATATTCAAGTTCACGATTTCAATGCAGTCCTAATATGTAAAGCAGGGAGGAACATGAAATATGATTGGAAGTTAATTATATCTCTTGACCACTCTCAATGATTCAGATGTGACAATGTAGGTAAATCGAACTTTCTTGATACTTAAATCTACAAATCTTTTGAGCTCCTCAAAGTCTACAGTTCAAAGAACCTTTTTAATTTTTGTTTAAAAAATATGAGTTTTAACTTTTTATAATCAAACAAGAGAATATTTTTATGACCAGCCTTTTGAGATACAAAAACTTTCCAAATATGATCTTATGAGAGTGGCTGCAAGACAACTATACTATCTGAGACACGCACAAAAGTTTAGAGAAATATTTATGACAAGCTTTGAACACTTATCAAAAAGGGAGGATTGAATATGGTTAAGCCACTAGATATGCCTTTTCCTGATAGAGTTGCTAAGTGAAGTTTTAGAAGGGTGCATGTTAGCAGGTAAGTGCAGTGCAACAGCTTTTGATACTGCTTCATGATGTAACATAATGTTTTTCTCATAAACAAAGATCACCTGTTTTTTTTTCATAAACAAATCTCACCTCAATAAAGACCCTCTGGACATGATACTTATAAATGTCCAGCAGTTTATTGACAATAAGTTACACCAAACAGTTTAAATGTAGGAATATTTATGTTTCAAAAGATGTAGGCAACAAGTACAACAGTAATCACATTTAAAATAATAGACCTTTGTCTGAGCTACTCTAAGCTGTGACAGCTCAAGGGAGCAAACCACAAAGAACGGCTGTCTTAAAAAAAAAATCTGGAACATAATCCAAAAGGAAGAAAAAAAACATACTCTCAAAGAAAGGGACAAGTAGGAGGGCTGTACTGTTGTACATCAATGTTTAACTGACTGGTATGACATGGTAAGCAGGGAGAAGGATATGTGGGGCAAACACAGTGGTTTAGGCAAAGGTTTAAGTCTTCAATTTTGACATTATGTTCACAATATATTTTGTATATTCTTTTATTGATATCTTTTGCGTAGAATCAAAGTCAATTTTGTACCAAAGAAAATTATGGACAGGCATGATGCAATGGACTGCTGGCTGTCATGGCTCTAATTCTAAGGGCCTGAACCAGCTTGGTTGCCTCACATATAAAAGCAGATGCCAAGTTATGTATTTTTTGTGCATTTGTTGGTTTCAGTTACAGAGTTCTAAATTTGTCCAGTTTCTGTGAATGCTTACCCCATTTTGAGCAGATTCTGCTCTTGACCTGGACCTCAGACCACTCTGACCACTGGCTCCCCCTGGACTGGCACCACGGGCGCTGTTAGCCCCAACTGACGTCTCTGAGTCCCACCTCTCTAACTCCTCTCTGACCAATTTCTCCATCTGTTCTCTTTTCATCTCATCACTCGTCCCGTCAGACTGCGGAGAACACACAAGAATTAGCCGTATACATCACCATGTCTTTTGATTGAGATTGTGGTCATGATTTTAAAAAGTGTCATGTTTCAAAAAAAAGTCTAAATGAATCACTGTTGAAAAATTCACATTGTAAGGTGTGTATATTTAAAAAAAAGTCATTTCTGATTTTCTCCAATAGGAACTATGAATGGTGAGTTTAAGAAAAGACATTTTAGCTGGTTTAAAAAGAATGTTAAAAGTATGCTTTCAAATTACCCTTTCCTTCACATTCATTTTAATCCGCTATATCCAATTGATACATGAAAATTGAGCCGGAGATAATCGTTGTCTGAAAAGAGGAAAACAAAAGCAAATCTTATTGCAAATGAAATAATTTTAACATATATTCACTAAAAAATCACTGAACACTTAGAGCTTTACCTCTGTGATGCTGTCTAATATTTTGCCCATGGTTTCTCTCCTCTTTAATTTAGCTTTCTCCATTGCTTCTAACTTGACTAAAACTGCATCAATTTTGGACACTATGCTCCCAATAGAATGCTCCATCCGATCCACTCGTCTGGAGAGGACTGTAAATTCTTCATATGAAACACCATTTGCTGTGCGGCCAGTGCGAGAAGATTTTGTGCCACTGTCTTCATCATCACTGTCCTCCCCACTGTCTCCTTCATTTGAACTGAGTCGACTACTGGAGTGACGTCCCTTTCCTCCAATATCATCATATTCCTTGTTGAGGGCCAACTAAACAAAAGATTCAAAGAACCTCAGCTTATAAACTTATTCAGAAATGGAAATTAATTTTTTTTAAAAACATTAAGGGCCAGAAGTCACAACACTGTAGTAGTATATGTATTACGTTAGCTTAGTTGCCAAGTAGCTAGACGGTGTTTAAAGTCAGACTTTACGCCACATGCACAACAGTCACGCAGGCCCCCTTCTAGCTACTTCAGACTTATAGTTTGTTTTATCCTCATAAACAGGAGCAAGAGCCATCGCACATGCGCAAAATCAGTTCCTGTTACTTTTCCCTTTCGTTTCCATGGTTCATCAGCTTGGTGCGTGTGCGGTAGGCTGTGACGCCTGACTGCCAGCCTCACGTTGGCATGTGAAACTCACATCCCTTGCTAACAAGAGCCCGATTTAACATAGACATGCGAAAGAGCCTTTTTACTTCCCTGGGCGGCAAACCGGTGTTTTCTTTCTTTTAAGTTAAATGCCAAGAGAAATGGGAAAATTGAATTTAAGGGTATCTCCAGAGCCCACCAACTTTGCCTACAGTTTTATTGTAGCTGTTGTTGGATCATTTTTCTTTGTTACTTTAACTAGCCTATTCAGGACACCGCTGATTATTCTCACTGTTGTTGTTTATTTATCAACTGTTTTCCCTCAAGATTGTTTTAATTAAGGCCGTCCAAGTGGTTGAGGGTTTTTTTACCACAAAACTAACAGCCCACCGCTTGTAATCGAGCCCATGGACTTCAATGATCAAGGCACATCAGTCGCCGTTGCTTGTTTACATAGCTAAGTCGCGAGTTACACAACCTATCACAGCCGCGTAAGTTAGTCATTGCTTTACTCACAAACTAGCGCAAGTCATGTTTTGTGAATTAACAACTAGTGTAACATCCCAACTAAAACGATTTCGACAGGCGTCTAAATTTACTACGGTGTTGTGACTACCGCGCTATGGTAAAAACAGCGCAGGTAATCAACAAAAACAGTGCCCTATTGTGCTGATATATAGGTATAAACACTCAATCAATAAAAATACACCATAAAAATATTATCAACTTGTAAATGTGACAAAACTAGCTTGATATTTAATGCTTTCTCTGACAAAGACTATTTCAAGATAATTTCTGGAAATTTGTAGTTCTATCATAATTGTTGTTAAGCTGAGATAATATATGTAAAAAGATTTCATTTCCCCCTAGAATAATAAGTTAGTTTTAGCAGGATTTCAATGCAAAGCTAATACCTTTTGTTCCTGAAGGTCAGCAAACATTTTCTTTTGCTCTTCTGCATCGAGGACACGATCTCCATCAACATCATATCTTGCAAACACAGCCTCGATTTCACAGTCAGCATAGCCACGGCTAAGAAAATCAAACACACAGACATGGTAATTACTAAATGACTGTGAAAATATAAAAACTGCACGAAATTGAAATTGATGTAAGTCTTGTAAAATGATGCACCAAATGACTTCAGCAATGACAGCAATGGCTCAGCCGTTAAACAGAACTACCTATGTTTTTGACTGTGTGAAGTGTTTATTATTGAAAAGACAGTGGAAAATTGTTTGATACTAAACAAATACTGCTTGAAAACCATCCAATAATCTATGGTTTTTTTTTAATTATCATTTTGCATTCACTTAATGATCTATGTCAACAATCTTGACATTACAATATAAGGTCACTGATATTATACTTCATCATATTGCATTTATCTCATAACTATGTCAACAATCTTAACATTATGCTGTAAGGTCACTGATATTATACTTTAGCATTTTGCTTTCTATCTAATGTACCTCAACAATCTTGACATTGTGATGTAAGGTCACTGATATCATACTTTGGCACTTTGCATTTATCTAATGTACCTCAACAATCTTGACATTGTGATGTAAGGTCACTGATATTATATTTTGGCACTTTGCATTCATCTAATGTACCTCAACAATCTTGACATTGTAATGTTAGGTCACTGATATTATACTTTGGCACTTTGCATTTATCTAATGTACCTCAACAATCTTGACATTGTAATGTAAGGTCACTGATATTATATATTGCCACTTTGCATTTATCTAATGAACCTCAACAATCTTGACATTGTGATGTAAGGTCACTGATATTATACTTTGGCAGTGTAACTTAATAAATCTATCAAAAACTATTTGTGCATTGGAATAAACTCATCAAAACTTTCAAGCATGTCTACGATGCTATATTCTGTACCAATCATTTCTAGCTTGCTTTACTATACTTTTATCCTTTGAACAAACGACCGTCAATCTTGTGCCTTACAGGTATGAGACAATCCGGGAAGAAATATAATAGAATAGCTTAACCCTTTGGTGGCCTGCCTTATGAATCAAATAGGCCTACTTTATTTAGATTTTAAAGATGAAACAATGCCCATAGGGATATAACGACAGCATGAGCAGTGCACAGTTTAGTCTGATAATTTCCACTGGCATAAAATGAAAAATTCTAAGTTTTGAGTCTAAGATTTTTATTTTTTATAATGGTGAATTTAAATAGTTCACACGTACGATTTGAGGTCCTGGCGCCACTCGTCAAAGTCAACTCTCTGGTCCTGGTTGATGTCAGCACTCTGCAGAGCAGATTGGATATCCACAATCTTGTCTCGCTTGAAGTTCAGTTTGTCCAGCATCTTAGAGTAGCCCTGAGAAAGTACAGCCAATAGCAGCAGCAGTATCAGTACCTAGGTCCTCCATTAAACATCATGCTACTGGTAGAGTAGAACACCTTTGAAGCTAAATCCTAGGGACTACAAAAACTATTCGGTGCTTAACACACTGCTCTCAATATGCAAAATATTTGAAACATCAAAATTTTGTGTGAGTAATATCTCGAGTGCGGAAACACCTTTTTGTTTCCATAATAAGCCATGCTGTGCATCTGAAACTTTCATGAACAAAATATTTGAACATTTTCGTTTCATGAAAATTTACTTCCTACATAATTATTTACACAAAGCAGTTTTCTTTTGAAAATTTGATGTTTGACTTGTAATGAATATTAATCATCACTACTTAATTAGTTAATATTTGAGGTTGAGGATAAATATTCCCTTTTTTATTTCATCTCACCTTCTTGAAGTAGTCGGCAATCTCAAACTCATTCTTGGCATTAGCCATATCTGACTTGACCTCGGAGTAGGTGTCGTTGATGATGGCCAAGAACATGTTGATGAGCACGAAGAACACAAAGAAGACAAACAGCATAAAGAAGATGGGACCCAGGATGCGGTTAGCTTGTTCCAGTTGGTGGAAGTCAAAGTCACCCAGGATGATACGGAACAGGGTGAAGCTTGATTGGATTTTAGAAAAAAACAAATATAAATTATTACAAATCTGTGAAGAGAGGATGAAGTGGCAAACAAATAATTGAACGTCGCTTACTTAAATAGATTATCTTACAGATTTAAACCATCATTCAGAAATTTCATAAATGAATTACCAGCTTCTTTTTTCAAAATATAGAAATTGAAATCAACTGCTTTTAAAAATTCATCTCAATATACCAAATACTGACAGAAAGCACAAAAGAGCTGGCAGTGATACATAGCATTATCACTAAAAAAAAAAACAAGCAATATTGTCAATACTTCTTTTCAACAAAACTTTAAAGCTATCCAACAACAAAGGATGCTGCAGATAATAAAATAAAAGATGAATTTTACTTAAAGCTTTGAGAAATTTTAATTTATATCTCAAAACATGATATAACCATTGTCATGCGAGACCATAATGCTAAGGTAGGATCAGACAGCCCTGGACTTGAAGAGTACATAGGAAAACACAGATTAGGGGTAAGAAACAATAATGTTGAAAAATTTCTAGAATTCTGTATTGAAAATAACCTTGTTATTAGGGAATTCACTTTCAAACACAAACTCCCCAGATAGAAAGACTCAAAATCAGAATGACCTTAAAGCTATAAACTGACAGGGGCAATCGTCTCTTGTTGATGTTCGGGTAATCTGAGGGGGTGACATTTGTAGCAATCACAATCTAGTCCTAACCGAATTGAGACTTAGTTAACAATTAAGAAAAAACACCAACTACCAATACTATTTAATTCTGCCAAATTAAAGAATCCAGCATCAAAAGAGACCTTTAGCATTGAACTTTTCGTTGCTCTCACTAAATTCATGCTTGATTTTACTCTGTGCCTCAAAATTGACATTCAAGCTGGTACTGGTACATATAAATCCTCTAAAATTTAAAACACATTTGAAAAGATTGATGGATGAAAAAAATGAATGAGTTTTTTTTTTCAAGCTGTGTGACTATTGAAGACAAAAATCTTTAACCAACTGGCATGGACTAATGGAGTGACAAGAGCTTACAAGGCATTCTCAAAGCTGCTGAAGTCCTTGACCTGGGTGCCAAACAGAAGGTAGCCGAGCTGCGTGAACGCCAGGAAGATGATGATGAACATGACAAAGAAGCCAGCTAGGTCCTTAGCACAGCGGCCCAAGGTGGAGGACAGCTGCGTCATGGTCTTGTTGAAGCTGATGTACTTGAAGATCTGGCAGCAGAGACAAACATAACAAAATGCTCAAACACTAGGTCTCATGGATCTGGGTCTGGCTCACCTGACAGCAGGTTACCAGCATGGATTTATTCAATACCTACAGTAAAATGATAGAGCCGGCATACTAAACAACTAGTCAAAGGAGTAAAATAAATTTTAAAACAATACATAATATGCTTTAAGTATTAGTGAAAATTTTTTGGAAATCCCATTTTTCTTTCACAACTGGTAATTTGCATTTCAAATTCATTTGCGAAAAATCTTACATTTTACCTTTTAAAGAATTCATTTAAAGAGCTTATGAGTGTATAAATATTACAAATACATAAACATAATGCGTTCTTCATTATAAGATTTGTGTAACAGTAAGATACAAATGCAAAAAAAAGTGTGGTTTCTTATATTGCAACAAATAAGCCTATCAATCTTACCTTGATCCAAGCCATGAACACAGCGATAGCGATGGCGTTGCTGAATCTCGTCTCCCAGTAGCTGAGACGTTCAAAGTCAGCGTAGACATCAGGATCCTTGAGAAGTTTTGTCAGCTTGTCATCAACCTGCACAGCACGAGACAGAGAGAAAAATAAATTTATCTGTGCCCGTATCTCCATAACCTATTTTGCTCTGAAGTCGATGGACATTCAGAATCAATTTGATCAAGATAATAGACCTATCATGCACTAGAAGAGCTAGATCAAGAAAATTTTGTTAACACTAATGAAAAGAGAGAAACTAGCCTGTATCAAACGTAGGAAGTCATCAAGATGATGAATGAATTTATATCAAGGGTTTTTCTTTAACTGTTATAAATCCTCTTCTTTTTTTCAATTAGATTTACCTCAATGGTTCTGTAGATGTTGAAGCCAACGCATACAAAGGAAATAATGATGACCAGAATATCCAAGATGTTCCAGAAGCCTTTGAAGTACGACAGTTTCAGTTTCTTGATCTGCAAAATGCGTAGGAGAACGTAAATATTTAAACCTGCATTTCAAGTCAAAGAAAGCAAGATCTCACATTGCTGCTTGAGACTTTTTGGTTTTAAAAAATTTGGACTTTATGCAAGATAGATTAAATTGTCTTCATGACCACATGACTTTTCATACATTATTATAAGTCTCTTAACTCTTTAACCATGTAATTATCTCATACTTCTGTGCGTAATTTTTCTAGATCTAAATCTAAGCCTAGATGTACATGTACGGTTGTAACTTCTAGATTGCTCAAAAACCGCTAAAAGAGGAAAATTTAGCTTCTCTGGGAAGTTCAGTCTACTATAATCAACTTCAGGGGTCAAACTATTTCATAGTTTTATATGTGCATTGTCTTTCTCCCCCTCTTAGTTATGACTATACATTGGACGCTGGCAGAGTCCAACCATAGATATAAAATAGTGCACCGGACGTTGACTGCGACCGGCCATTGTTATAGAGTTTAAAATTTACACTGATGACATATTCTCAAGCTAAAAAAAATTAATAGGACGAACAATTTCTTTTTTTTTTCATTTGGGGCTTATATGAAAAAGTTAACAAAACAGTTTTCATGTGTAAAAGAAAATTTAACACAGATTTGTTAGCCAAGAAAAGAGAAAGATGGAGAGAAGAGAGAGAGGGAGAGTGGGGCAATGGGGAGACAGATCATCTGTGGGAGGAGCAGAGAGAGAGGTGAGATGACAGTCAGAAACAGGAGGAGAGGTTACCTCCAGAACTTCTTCCACAGTGTAGTAGAGCAGGAAGATGCAGAAGATGATCTCGCAGGCCAGCACAAAGTAATCCATAACGGTGACATAGCGGATAAGTTTCACAGTGCGGAAACTCCAGGATGGGATTGCACCACCAGTGGCAGGAAACTCCACTAATAACCTGTTACAAAAAGTCGAAGCAATTTTTTTTTTTCAATATTTTTGCCTTTCAAAATTTATTGAAAAAGGTAAATGAATTTTCTTCTTTCCCAAAAACTAAATACAACTTTATAATTTCTCCCCAACAAAAACTACAAATCATTTTTTAAACCCTTCTGTACACCAAAGAAAAAGAAAAAATGTGGGTCTTTTTCCAGAAATAAGTCGCTGCCACCTCAGCTCTCCAACCATTCTCATCACTAGTCTCGAGTATAGCACATGAAATTTCAGGCCAACTGTCTTGATGATGTTGCTAATCAACGTAGTCCATGGACACGCTATGCCTCTTCTCACATTTACTTTCCTTTGCATTACTGCTATCATGAGGTCTATGTTTTTAAACTGTTTGCACATCCCACAAATTTGTAGGTTTTTTTGTGTCTATACATAATAGTAATACTGATGAGCTGTGCTGCATATAAAAATAGCATGAAGCAAAAAAAATTTTTCGATTTTTACCTAATCACACAGAAGAGGTTGATGTTGGCGTTGTAGACTGAGAAGTCTATAAAGACTACCCTTGTTCCTCTCTGCACCCACAAGTTGTCAAACAGGTATTCTATAGTAGCTAACGATGCTGCTTTTGTTGTGTTGAGATCTTTGTAGTTTCCGGCTCCGCTGTAAGTGTTTAACTCCCCCCAGTGAGAGGAACCGCCTAAAGCACTCTCAGAAAAATACCTCCATCTGCAACACAGTGATCAAAAGTTTCAGTATTTCTTATGGAAAGGCATGATTTGTAAAACATTTAAAACTCTACTGCTGATGCATTAATAAGAATGTGAATGTACACCTATACATACTGAATTTAGAAACTAGGTGTCTCAAAAATTTTGTTTAATTTATTTCAAAGGTACATGTGCAGCTAGTGGCATGTTACAATAAAAATGTGATTTTCCTGGTCTTCTGCTCACCTATAAATCTTCAGATATCAAAGGAACCTTAAAACCTCTGAAAACTTTTTTTCTTACTGACATACACAGATTGAGTAAAAAAAAGATACAATAGGGCTTTGTTCAGAGAGAACGCCTTGAGAAAATTACCAAAATACAAACATGGACTGGGAGAAATTCTTACGCAGTGTTGGTTGGTTCATCCAAATATTTCCCAAACGGCTCTGTGTCCTCAATACTTTCAGCATATGAGTCATAGCACTCAGAGATGAAGCTTTCAAAATCTTCGTGAACCTGAAATATGTACAGCCAATGAAATGATTCTTCTGAGAAATATATGCAAGCACCTTTGTTACAAAATATTTTTGTTAAATTATTATTATGTAACTGATAATTTTGCTGATCTGTGAGCAATTTCCACAATACTTCTACAGAATTAACTTAAGGTTGATGGGGCTATAGACAAACCAGTAGAATATGAATTCCCACAAAAAGAGTCTACTGATGTAGCAGAAATTTTATTTGTAGTTTATCAACACAACTAGACTCATTTTGTGAGAATTCAAAAGCGACTTTTCATGAAAATGCAGAGGGCATAAATGTGGTTAATAGCATAACAATAGATCTTTTTTAAGTAATTATGAAAATTCAGCATACAGTCTGCATTAACCACAAAAAGGCTTTAAAAAGGTTAAATCATGCTGTTTAACTCTTATAATGCAATTGACTGCTGTATGTTCAAATAATGCGAGTGGCCAGTGGTTTTGATGGGGCTATAATATTTATTGGCATTGTTGTTCATTCATTATTTAATTCTTTCAAACCACTTTTTTTATTTTCTTAAAAAGCTTAACATTGCCTTTCAATCAATACAAAATTTTTTTTAGTCAGGTTTAGGAATTTCTACTCCTAGCCCAAGATAATCTAGTATGTTTCGCTAAAAACTTGACAAAAAATCAATTATGCTAAAGCCCACCAAAAAATCAGCATTTTAAGAGTCAATACAAATGCCAAGCCAAGAATACACTAAGTACAGCAAACCCACTAGATTAATTTGAAATGTTTCATCTATCAACGATTTCCTTTTAGAATTTCTAAACCATTATTGGCTTTTTAGGGCACGGGTTGTTTTTTTTGTTAAATTTATTTCACTTTACTCTTATCTTCAAATCAATAAAGACATGAAATTTCTATTCTGACATACTTTGCAAGAGTTGCTGTGAACACGCAGTTGTCTGATCCTAGGGACGCCAAGTAGTTTGTTTTCGTAGTAGATGTAGCCCAATTGGTCATGGGTCATGTTAGCGTTGTTGTACCACTGTTCCCAGTACAAGCCGTCCAACATTGGCCCCTTTGTGTACTAGTGTAAAAGAATACACAGAAATAAAAAAAAATCTATTAAAAAAAATAGTGAAAGAAGCCGTAATTGTGGACCCTTTTAATGTTAGCATTGTTTTGATATCAACAGCTTACTGTCAAAATAAGAGTTCAAAATGGTAGAGAGTTTGGTTTATAATATGCCTAGATATATAAAGCAGTGCACCGAACCCATTATTAAAACGAAAAAGTCAATATTTGCAGAAGTGTTAATTCGATAGGCCGAAGTGTGTAAAATAGCGTTCAAAATAAAGAATTAACATCTTTAAAAATAATGGCCTTTTCGGCTTTTATCATCATGATCTGGCTTTCCAGTATCTGAGAAAATTTGTCCAACGATCCATTAGCCCAAGACAATCAACAAGTCTCTCCAGATCTAATTTTAAAATCTACCACTTTCATTGATTAAAGGGTCATTGAGTAAGTTAACATTTAGATACAAATCTATGCTAAAACTGAATAGATCTGCATTTATATCATTGTGAAAATTTATGATTTTGTTTTGTTTTTGTTTTTTTAATATCTTAACAGGTCGTCAAATCTAGCTAGATTTGTATTATGTAGGGAATGGAAAAGGGTAGAAGAAAAGGACAAGTACCATATCTGATTTTGGTAGGTGAAAGTAAGGACTGCATGTAAGTGTGTACAGTCCACAGCGGTTTTTTTTTTTTTTCACTGCGCAACCTTTGGTCAATGATGCAATGGGGAATGCTCTTCAATTGGCCTAGACCATACGCTGTCAGGGTAAACACCTAAAAGTATCAAATTTCGGTTCAGTAAAATACTAAATAAGTTTAATAATTGAACTTGGGCTTGTTTACTTATGAAGATAGATTTAAACATTGCCTACAGTACATCAAAGGATTTGGAAAGCTACAAAAACTGTTCATAAAACACTGTAGAGCTCAAGATCTAGATTTAGAACAATATTTCGTTAGGTAGCCAAGATAAAGACCAAGACTTAATCCAGATCTAGATTTCGATGTCCCCTACAGATCTTGCAGTGACACTTTTAGCTTTCTACATCTAAATCTGCAATCCTGCAGCAAACGAGTGATATGCTAATGAGAAAGCATAGTCTAGACACCAAGGGGGGTAAAAGAAGAATTAAAATACACCGGACATAAAACTTAAAACTATAGCAATAAACCTACTATAAAAAAAAATAGACAAATTGATAGTTAATAGATGCATAAGAAAAAAGGAATGAAGGCAACTTAGGACAGCTATGTTTTTTGAACTACTTAAACAAAGTGCTACAAGAGAGGTGAAAAATGGGTTTAAATAAAAAAGAGACAGAAAATTAAGAAAAATTTTGCACAACAAAGTGGCAAACAGTGCAGATAATTCAAACCTGAATTTTTGGGAATGGTGGAAATTTGTTGAACAATACTAATTATTTGGCTAAAATTCCCCAATCAGGTGCATAAGATTAAAAGAAAAATTAACAAACTTTTTATATAAGTACTTTACAATTAATTTGAAAAAAAAAAAAAAAAAGATACATATTGAATGAAAAACATTTTTTTTTTCAAAGAGAGACAAGCCACAGCATGCTGAATAAATTTTTTCTACATTCAGAGTACAAAACCTTACACGCCAGAAGTCCTCAACGCTGGTCAGAGTGCGGAAGGTGCCTCCTTTGTCATTGGTAGAGTCCAGGAACAGGTCGCTCATCACCTTGGTGTAGTAGTACATAGTGGTCGACGTCATACCAAAGGTGACTGCACACATAGAAATACAAAGCAGTATTTTAGATCTGAGTTGTATATGGTATTCTCATATGTTGGGAAGTTGAACACATCGATCTCTAATCTTTAAATCATTTACACTTGTTGGCAGAATATGCTCCAAACAATTTTGGAGATTTTAGAAGAGGTGGGTGAAAAAATTTTTTGAATTAAATCCTTCCTTTAATTTTACTTTTTTTGAGTTCTATTTCTTACAATGACATTTTACAGAAAAAAAAGCGATCTCTAATTAAGGAATGCTCTGATTATGCCTCTGATTATCTGGACATACCAACAGTTCACTTATATGCAACAATGGGCTTTTGAAGTGAGGATAACAATATTGCAAAAAATATCATGTCTTTCATATGTTATTAAGTCACTAGGTTAAAATAAACATACAGCCATAAGAGAAAGCTGGTTAAAAAAACATACTACTATGAGAGAAACTGGGAATAAGACTCACCACCATGAAAGATACTGGGTATATTATTTTACCTCATGATAACCTAGCATATGTGCTTAGAACAAAAAAAAAATTTAAAAAACTTTTGTTTTATCTAACACAAGGAATTATATTGCACTAAGTGACTTACTGATGCAGAGAACAACCAAGAAAACAATATAGATGATTAGTTCTCTCAGTGTGGTCTTCACATAGAGCTCTCGGTTTGAAGTCGTCTCCTCCGTCTGCCGTGTGGCCCACAGAGCTGTGGAATGTTTTTCATCTTTTACTAGGGAGCACAGTGGAACTTAGAGACATAGCAATTAACTTGTGACAAGATCAGGAACAACAAATACCTTTCAGGTGTTTTGAGCAAATATAAAAATTTTGAGACGCCTGAAAAGTACAAAAGTTCTTCCTTTAGATGTATTGTACAAGGCGTGTCTAGAGATATGTCAATGTCGATATAAAAAATGAAATTTGCTTTTCAGATCTCAAAAACCAGTCATTTTCAACCATTTTATTTACATTTTATTACTTATTCTTTTTGTTTTGGTTTTGGTAAAATATGAACATTTTCATCTTTTATGTCAAGGCTTAAATGTTCTTTTAACAAAACAAAACAAAAAAAAAAAAAACAACTTTAGAACTAAAAACAGAAAAATGTATCCAAAAAAAACTCTAAATTCAGATGCACATATTGGTATTGCAAATATATTTCAGATATCTATACAGTTCGTCTGCTGAGGGTTCATATGCCTTGCGTTATTTTAATTAAAATTTGACCCAGCTTTAGGGCCTCTGAAGCACTTTGTCACTTATCATACTTCATTCAAATCCTTTACTAGTAACCCTTTTTTGTTGTTATTTTTTTAATACACCACAACATTTGGTAAAAATATATAAGGAGCAGACCGGCGAAATCAGACATTCATCAAAATTGCTTGATAGGAGCAATACAATTTACAAATTGGACTGATCTACTTTGCCCATTTTAACAAACAATATCTTGGGCTATACATAAGCATAGGGAAAAATTTCTTTACTACGGTAAAGGTTACAAATTTAGCTTTCTTGCGCCACCAATACTTAATAGGTGATTTTTTTTGGGGGGGTGTCTATTTTGCTCGGATTATGTCTATAAGCAACTGAGTACAAAATTGTTTCATCAATTGTCACCCTGAGTTTTTGCATCTGGATCAGCCATTACAGAATCACATGCCTTTCATGAAACTCTTCCAACATAGGATATCAAATAATGAATTCATGTTCAAAGCAAAACCAATTTGAATCAACAACACTTCTTCTGTTAGTATTAAAGCCATCAAAGTGATGGAGTACTTACACCGCACCCCTCGCAGGCAGAAACCAAAAACTCCACCCTTGTTGCCACTGGATTTTTTCAGATCGGCAGTGGAGCTAGTAGCCATTTGGCTCGACGATGACTTGGCACTGCGGCTCCCACCTGCCATGTACACCTTCGTGACATTTAAAAAAGAAAAGTGACAAAGTTATTATTATTATTAACAAAATTGGTTATGAAGACAAATTAAAAGGGGGCCTCCCAAAATATTTTATTAAAAAAATGGTAAACTTGTAGGGTCTTAACGATAATCAGTCTCATCTGTTTTCCAATAACTTTCTTTCATTTTCTTAAGGGCTAGTGCAACAGTCAGGGGCGTTTTTCACAGAAAAAAGTTTATTTTGTCATTTCCAATGTTTGGTTGCCATTGAAACCAATTGTTGCAACCCTATTGGATAAAAATAGTAAACTTTAGGCCTTTATATGTCAGAATCTAAACAATGGGTTTGAATTCTGTAAAATGCAATCGTTTATTAGAGCCAATTCAAAAATTTTGTAAGAAGCATTTTTTCTTAATCTGCTTTTTTAGATTTTTTTATAAATTTTTTGAGTTTTGTATAAAAGAAAATTGTGCCAAAGAGTACTTTTTTTCAAGAAAAACATTTGTAAAACAAAACAAACACAAATATTGAAAAAAGCTTCTAACAAAATAAAAACCGTGCATTGGCAAGTCATATGCAAAGTTGCAAGCGGATTGCTCAACAACTTTTGGAGATATAAAACAATATGTGTAAAAAAAGACATTTGAGAAAAACGCAAATGAAACTGAAAGTCAAAGAGAAGGGAAAAAAAGAATTCCTGAGGTTTTAGGCAATGTAGCTGTGTATGTCTACCCTCCCCATGTCTCATGCATGCCTGCAGTTCAGCAAGAAGCGTTCTTTCACCTCACCAATTGTGACCTTGTCACCCGCAGTATACTCGATGTTATTATCACGAAGTTTAGATGTAAAAGAGGCCAATTCATATTCACAAAAGCTATTTTTAGAGGCTAAAAGTAACAAAAAAAAGATTATAGAAAAATATTCCTATGATTTTGAATGGTCTTCCCCCTGTTCAGTGTTTGTGTTGACATTGCACGCATGGAAAGTGGACTGTACCCAAAGTACACTGCAGATTAGGGTTTATTATATTATAATAGGAGAGGTAGCTTATTTGCACTAAAGCCTTTGTTTTTCCTATTGAAATGATGTAAATTGTACCGTTTTTGCAAAGTCCTTAAGTTAAATAGAAAAAAATACTTATATGTGCCTGAGGAAGAAAAATCTGGTGCCACTGTGTTGAGAAAAGGATTAACTTTCATAATTTCAACAAATCTGAAAATGGACCATGGGACCCCTATAACCCTTATCCTTATTCAGAGGGGTGCCGCACTTGCCCATAATCAATAAAATGGTTTCAAGAATAGCGCACATTAATGAAAATAAGATTGTATCCTTCCTCACTTTCCAAAGCTTTTTTAATTTTTAATACTTTTATCTTCAAAATTCAGATATGTAAGTTGAGAACAATGCACTATCATGTCTAAAAGGTGGCATATGTTTACTCCTCTTAAATAAAACTTTAGTCTGAGCAAATGTTTATTAGTCATAATGTTGTTGAATATGTCAGTTGTGCTTTGATGTTCTTGAATGTTTGGAGAAAAAAAAAGTCAAGACAGAATACTAAATTTAGGTCATGATAGTGCTTTGCTAGTGTTATTTTTTTCTTACATTTAAAATTGCAGCATTTACAACGACGTTTGTGAACAAAAAATACACAAGACATTCATGATACATTTGGCTTTCACTATATTTTCAAAATGAGAAATCATCGAGTCTTACCTCATCATCCATTCCTAGGTCTGGATCGTTTCTAATGCCATCTCCATAACCATCATCCCAAGCAGTGCGAGACTGCCCACTTGACGGGCGATTCGACATGTCAAAACTATGCCTCGGTCAACAGTCTAAAAATATAAAAAAAGACAGAAAAGTAAAGAAAACGTTATAAATCAACTATGTAACATTTATCTACTTGTGAAAAAATCCTGAGGTCACAACGGCTGTGACGAACAGACATAACATGATTAATATAACATTGCTCCTGCTGATTATCATTTCCAACTAAAATGCAATCCACAGGCAAGCAGTTTTAGAAAACAAATGGTGTCTACAGGTCTATATTTAAATTAATCAAAAGTATAACAGTTTTCTGAAACTTCTGACGTTCTGTGTTAATGGACCTAGGGGGGAAAAATCTGACTCAGCATCATTGAGGTGAAAAATTTGATCAGGATTTTTTAAAATCAAAATTGAAAAAAAATCCTGAGAATGCCCATCCCTGAATTGTAGAAGTAAAGAAAATAAGATGGAGACGGCTTGGGCATGTCCTTAGAATGAGCAAATCTCGACATCCACTTATTGCTCTCACGTGGAATTCACAAGGAGCAAGAAAGAAAGGAAGACCGCAGGGTACCTGGAGGAAATCAGTGGAAAGTGAAAGAGTGGAGTCAGAGAAGACATGGAACGAGCTCAATTGACACGCCCAAGACAGATGTGAATGGAGGTAGTTTGTGGGTGCCCTATCATGACATGTGCTCTCAAGAGAACTATGGATAATAAGATCCTCCACCGGATCTTTTAGAAAGCCTGGAATCAGGAATGGCCAGAGAGAGAGAGCGCTGCTTTAAGTTTCATGGTCCCATCCATTTGGCCTTGATGGATGGAAATGAATGGAAATTTCTAGTAGGAGAGACCCATGGATCTGGTCTAAATTTGCTTATGGACTTTTATAGGCAGTTTGACAGGCAAGAACTTAAAATAACATAATGATTAAATCTGCTAACCCTGTCAGTCCGATTCTGTTCATTTTGTCAAAGCTAGTAATGTAAATGAGCAGGGACTCGAAACTTAACCAGTGCTAGGCAGAAAGACCCCAGAAAGAGATGTCAGGTTTATAATATGGCCTAAATCATTATTACATCAAATACGGTATTATTGTTAAGTTTTAGGTGTGAGAACTAGAATCTAGATCTATCTAGATATCTAATCTAGATAATGATAATCTAGTGTTCTAGTATATGCCTAGATCTACATCTACTTGCATAAATTAAAAGCTTTCCGTTAATAAAACAATTATTTTCATTTTTATTTTTGTCAAAAAATTTAGATCTAGATCTATTTCTAGATATCTAGAAAATCTAGATCTAGATCTATCTACTTTTTGGTGGCTTGTTGAGGTTGTATGGAATTGTTGAAATAGGCAGCCCGACAGATTCTCGATTTCTCTTCTAGATCTAGATCTATATCTATATCTAGATTATATACTGGATCTGCCTGAACTCAGTTTCTAAAAATGAACGAAACCCTTGGCTCAACGAGATCTAGATTTTAGGCCTATGAAGCTACTGACAAATATTTAATCTAGGTCTAGAATCTAGTCTAACTGTGAGAAGTTAACGAAGGTGGTAAGTTGGTAGCCCGAGTCCCCAAAGATAAGTATACAAACTCAAACAGACCATCGACGATCGCAATCTTGTTTTTACCAACTTTTTAGGTTAAGATTGGTAGTGTTGATTCCATAGACAAAATGCCAAAAATGACAAAGAGGCCAAAATAAGAATTAGGAAGACAAACTTGCCCCCTGCCTGTGCTCACAGGCAAGGTTTTGTAACCCGACTACCAAAGTCTGGCAAAGGGACTCTGCGTAGGTCTCAAAAAGGTTTGCAAGAAGAGAAAATCAAGGGCATGACGCTCCCAAAAAAATTAATATTATTATACTGTGAAAAATTTACACTATGATTTTACACCCTAAAAACTCCATCAACATAAGAGAAATTGTGTCTAAACCGCTGGTCTAAACTGAAAGAATTCAACGAGGTATCAGGTCTCAGACTGAATAAATCAAGATCTTCATTCATGTCTTTCGGCTTAAATCTGGAACTAATTTAAGAGATGTAATAGGCCTACTGTTGAAGATATCAAGAAAGTACAAAAAATAAAACCATTTGGTATTTTTCCCGCACCCGATTAAGTGCATGCCGGGAAATTGGGAAGGTAAAATAAAATTACTAGAAAGATTAGTAAGTGCGTGGAGCAAGAGAAAATTTTCAATTTTGGGACATCAAATTTTGGGAAGGTAAAATAAAATCACTAGAAAGATTAGTAAGTGCGTGGAGCAAGAGAAAATTTTCAATTTTGGGACACCAAATTTGGGAAGGTAAAATAAAATCACTAGAAAGATTAGTAAGTGCAAAAGGGGGTTATTTATCAAACATGTTTAGGCGGAACAAAATTTAATGTCCTTTAAATTTTAAAGACCGCTACAGAAACTCTACACGGGTCTCTCCGTGGACAATAGTGTGATTTATAACACCATGAGACCTGTTTGTATCGAAATGACAGAAAACATAGAAAAAAAAACAACATTACATCGTGTGTACAAAAAATTATACATTTGAGCAGAGAATCGTTTTTACCATGAAACTTTATCTATAAACGATCCCTTTAGTAACAAATGGTGATTGCTAAAGTACCGATGTGATTTGACACGGATATTGGAGTGGGTCTTCTGCAGAAGTATTCCTGAACTAAGGAAACGAGATTAAAAGTTATGCAATGGAAAATTTTGCATAACATCAGGCCTGCCTATATTCTACTTAAAAGCATGGGCATTAAAAAGACAATGTAAATGGTGTGATGGAACAGATTATACTGAACGTTTCTTTTTCCATTGTAGATTTGTCAAATGTCCTTGGGTGCATGTCGAAGTAGAAATTCGCTGCAACTTCAAGTCCACTTAAAACTTGACCAAAGAACAGTCATGTTGGGGCTTCTACAAAAAGGCCAACTCAAGAAAGAGTCAGATCAACGTTATTAATCCCGTAATAGTTAGTGGATAACTGATTATATCAAGATATAAATACGGAAACACAAAACTGTTAAAATATTCGTTTTGCGAGGAAGCTGGGTGCAGAGGACTGTGGTGGGTAAATCACACAGACTCTGATTAATTTTGTAAAAGAAGATTATCATTTTTTCCTTGTTTTTTTTTTTTTTTTTTTTTTTTTTTTTTTTTTTTTTTTAATCCAAATATTATACACTAACCGTAGGTAGAATAGCCAAAATATATGACTGTTATTTTTCGAACAAAAGATTGCAAGTCTCAGTAGGAATAGGGTAGCCCTACTAACCACGATCTTTCCTTTCTCCTTCTCTATAAAAAGAAACAATAAACTTACTATACCATATTGCTTATTAATAGACCCAACCCACAGTAATTATATCAGGCAAAGGCTAGCTGAGCTAGCGAGTTCTTTCAGTTCGGGCTACCTTTTAAATAACAAAGGGCCCTCACCCACCCACCCACATACACCACTGCATCAAAAAACCATTTAGAATTGACAAAATGACACATTCCCTTATTTCTGTTTAAGTTTGACCCCCAAAGGGTCCGAAAAACAGTGATTGAAAAACTGAATCAGCCACGGCCAAACTCAATATTTCTGTTTAGCTTTTGACCCCCAAAGGATTCGAAAGACAGAAGTAAACAAAACTAACTTAATTCCAAAATCATCCCCCCCCCCCCCCCTCCAGCGGTCTAAATACCCCTTAAGTCACTAAAGTCTGCCATCAAGTTCCTTTTCTCGACTTATCAAAAGCTACTTCACAGCTTCTCTCTTACAGTACATGTATAGCAAAATGTCACCCTTAGTAGAGACCTTGCACACCCTTTCGGCCTGGTGACGCAAGTCGATTCCCATAAACTGGAAATGAGCGGGGTGTCCCAGAACGACTCCTTTGAGCGGAAGGTTGGAAAATTTGGAAAACTAGACATTAATACAATAACATGAGGGAAGGGGAAGAAGAAAAGATCTAGTACGCATGGGGCTTGAGAGGATTTGTGCCCAAAAGAAAAGAGTCAACAAAACAATTTTTTTTTTAATTAAATCAAAACTTATTACTAAAACCGCTACGAACCAACCGTGTCTTTTTTATAGAATATAGAACAAAGGTACGCTAAAAACCTTTTAGCGCTTCAATGAGTTAAAAAACCGTTCCATACTTTTTTATCAAGCATATCAGCTTTGGCCCGGAGTACCTGTATTGCAATGAAATGTTTTGCACATGATAAAGCTGCCAAGGTATTTAAAATTCACTCATTTTCTGTTTAGAGTCGTAGTAAAACACACAACATCAGCGTGAATTGAAATGTTTGAGGTTTTGTTCTTTTTTTAGAAGGAAAACTTAAGCGATTGCTTGAAACATAACATAAAAATACACTGTGTTTTTTGTCTGTGTTGTTTACGTTTTCTTTTAAATATTAGTTCCTGTACAGTAATTTATTATCGGGTAGTGGTTATTTTTTAGTTGCATGCAAGAGTATTTGAGTTATAACTAGGGTATTACAAAGGCATCATGTATGGCTACCAGTCTAACATTTATTCACACTTATTTTTATTTGCCTTTTATTAAGCTTCTTATTGCCATATTATTTTAATAATCTTTGTGAACACGTAGCAAGAACCAATACGAAATGAAGCAATGCATGCAAGCCATCTGTTAATTTTGCGTTTGATGAACTATTAAAATTGAGCTAAGCAAACAGTTTAAAGAGTATCTAAAATTCGGATTTCAATCAGAGCTACTTTTCCGTATAATTGGAATTTGATGTTTTGCATCCTCCTTTAGGAAATTGTTGAGTTTTTGTTGTTTTTTTGTTTTTTTTGCCAGGTCATTTACCCCCCAATGAAAAGTTAGTGTTTTATGTGGGCGATATAGTCATACAGTACCTAAAAACATTATGCGCTCTTATATAT
>BMAT01000818.1:24156-35640 GCA_019649035.1 Elysia marginata | reverse complement strand
GATAATAGATATTTAATTCTTTAAAAATGTGCGTCTGCATGTGCCTGATGAAAGAGAAAGAGAGAGATAGATAGAGAGAGAGAGAGGTTGAAGCTACCGGTATTAATAACAGTATTTGTTTGCTGCTAGACTCAGATTTTAGATCTAGGGTGTCACTGTTCTTGCACTATTTAAATTTTTATGTACTACTAAATTTTAAATTTTGTTTTGCAATGTGTGTCTGTACGTGAGAAGAGAGAAGTATGCTCTAGTTTGTTCGTATGTAGGCAGCCTCGTAATTAGACTTTATATGCATACTATTCAAACGTTGTTTTACTGTTTCATGCAGTTTTAACAAATCTTGTTAGTGGTACCACGACCATCATAATTTGTTTGTTCTGCTTAATGTCATGTTGTGAGTATGATTGAATTAGAAAGGCGAGTCGGTGGGTGTTATTGTTTGTTAGCCTACTAAGATCTAGTTTGTCGGCTGTCACATATTTTATGTTGCCTTCCCGGTATTAATAATTCCTGCTCTAGTTTTAAAAACCTTTTTAGTTATAGACTGACAAATTTGCATGATTAGTTTATTTGGGCTTGTTAGTCGTTTACGTCTGGACAGGGCACAATCGCCGCTCATTTACTTCTAACTTGCACATAGCAACAAAGATCTACAGGCCAAACAATATGGCGGACGAGATTCGGGTTGTGCACGGGTTTTGTGACGTCATCGTATGGCGTTTGTGTATCTGTTCTATATATAATCTGAGACGCTGACATGTTACATCTTCATTGCCTCTCAAGCTTCGCAGCACAGCTCCTGTTCTAGCCTATTTTTAGATTTCTGTGATCCATACACACATACGAAAATGCTTAATTTAATAATGCTAATAATAATAAAAAACAATAATAATAATAGTAATAATAATAATAATAATAAGAAGAAGAAGAAGAAGAAGAAGAAGAAGAAGAAGAAGAAGAAAAGCCTAGCAGTATATAAAGAGCTGAAATCTTTCTCACTTGTGAATGTGATCATGCAAGTAATAATTCCCTAAAAACTCTTTTACGCTTTGATTGCCCTGCGACTGTTCAGTAACCCACTGCCTTGCTCCTAAAGACAATAAATTTACTTTCAATTTTGTTATGGCTGTGTTTTTTACTATATAGGCCTACATATAGCACTGTTCAGTACCTGGCGTACCTTAACGGGGAACGATTACGTAACAAGTATTAGTTATGTGTTCCTGGCTTTCTCTTTTCTTTTTCTGTTAATAAATTCCTTTTAAAATGTCAAATGGATCCATGTGAGTTTGTGATACTGTGAAAACGGTTAATGGAAACACATTCAATTCATTATTTCACAGAATCGCAGATATAGCTTAGCCTATCCTAAAATGGAAATTACTGATGTGATGTTTTATCACCCAAGCAATTATTACTGTTATAAAGTCTGATAAATATGTTGTTTTTCTTCTTTTTCCCCTTTAAGATAAGTGAATTCTGGCGGAATCTGGCAACAGATTGTAAACACCAAGAACGCGAGGAGCCTGATTTGAGCGAGCAATACAACACATGGTCGCATCATATAAGGACAGCTTATGCTCAACTGTTACATACCTGTGAAGAGGGTCTTGATTCTACTGCTGAGGTAAGTAAAGTTGATAACAATAAATTTGTTTACGTATTTTTAATTTCTCAATGTTGGCCGTCAAAAGAATTGATTTGCCTATGATAATTCAAAACTAAAAGAAATCTTTAAAATGAAACAGTAATTATGTTCAGTGTGTAAAAGTATTTGTACAGTACCAGTACCAATTTTTTTCCTCTCTGTGTGGGCTATATAATTCAATCGCAGTTTTTGATAGATAAATAAAGTTTTATTTTATCTATCTTATCTAACATGTATTTTTCCTGAATCGTCCAGCTTCCAATTAGAATTTTTTAAAGATTGTTATGAAAAAAATGCCGGAACAAGTGGCACAGAGGTCCATATCATTATATAGTCTTACAAATCTGATCATATTATTGTGCATGGTATAATGACTAATTTTAGCATCACATTCAGACATAATGACTCATTTTGCTAATTTTGTGCACATTTTTTTTTCTTTTAAATAAATTTAGTGGGGTTCTTTTCCATTACTTTTTTACTTGTAAAATAGGGTCTACATGAATTCTATTCTTTATTTACTGTTTTTTTTAAATTTTGTAGCAGCAAAAGGTGTGGCCTGCTAGAGGCCATGATTCGGATCACTGGCGTCATCTGCAAGAAAGAATTGCTTGTCAGACGTTTGCTGAAACACAATTTGTGCTGAACATTGCAAGTAAGTAATAGGAGTTTGTTTTGCTTTAAAGTTAGAACAATATTTACAGTTTAAGGCATTTTGCATAAACAGATTGATAAGGTTCAAAATATATAAGGATTATGCCATAAAATAAGATCAGATAAGATTCTATTGTTTGTCTCAGGGAGAAATTTGTTGTTAGACAGCGATCAAACATAAGTACAATTTTTTGTCAGACATTCTGCAGTGTTCATACATTTACGTAAACATAATTAGATTAGATTTTCACTAATTTTCATATGCAAATAAGGAATAAGAAAAAAGGGGAAAAAATGAAAGCATTAATTTGTTAAAAAAGTTATCAGTTGTAAAAGGTATGGTGATATTCCATAGTAGAAAGAAAATCTTAGATTATGAAAATGATCCCAAAAAAAGTTTATTGTGTCTTTGAATTGAAGAAAATTCGACATTTTTCTGTTTTCTTGTTTTCTCCAGAAATTGGGGGATTTTTGCCCGCCTCCCTGGCTAAACTGACACTTAACTCCAGCCTTTTTGGCAACACTATACTGATGGCTTCCCGAGAATGGTTTGATCCAGAACAAAAAAGGTTTAGATTTTTTTGGAGTTGGCTTCTTCCCAGGAACCATCCTCTTGCTCCATTTCAGAACAAGATTACCTGCCTCGGGAAGCACATCTTTGAGCTGAACATGGATGAGACAGAGGTTGCACTGCTTTCAGCGCTCAACATTGCAAACCCATGTAAGACTAAGAGACATATACGTTGGTTCAATAAAATAGTCAATTTTAAAGAGCATTGTTTCTGTGCAGACTTAAGATGAAAGAAAAAAGGTTGGAGAGGGAGAGACAAACTTAAACTGAAAGAAATAGAGAGAGTTGTAAGGGGGTGTAATAGGGGACTAGGATAAATAGGAGGAGAAACATAGTTATAGGGAGATTAAAAAATAAAGAGAAGCTGTTGAGATGAAAGTCATAGACAGAATTAGACAGGCAAGGAACGGAACTTTTTTTATTGGAACTGAGTCCATTCTTACATTCATGAGAAATTGCGGCATTTTATTGGTATGGAGATAAGTTAGAAAGATATGGAAAAATTTGCATGAGCCTATGACACAAGAATTTAGATTTGCCAGTTTTCTTGAAGGAAAAAGTATTTTATTGAATTACGGTACTGAGTTTAAGCTGAAGATGAGAAAACACCACTGCTGCTAATGCAATGAACTGACTTTATTAGGTGTTTTCTCCAAGCTATGCTTTTTTGTTTTCTGATGAATTTAATTTTGCTTGGTTTTATGAAATAAACAGAAGCTTACCCACGACTACCATTGTGAGTTGTGATTATGGACAGTTTTCATTTGTTGTGCAGGAAAAACATATTGCAAGTTATAGAGGGCAAAAGATGGTCTTTATGTGTAAAATGGTACACGTAATACCCATGAACAGACATTCAATTTCAATAAACCATCTCCTTCCAAAGTTATCTTGAAAATAAAATGGCTAGGTTCTGACTATCCTTGGGTTCTATACAGCTCTTTCATATTAGAGGGGAGGATTACTTAAAAATAAAATAAAAACACAAGTAACCATGAGTTGCAGTGCCATAACTATGTCTTTATACATAAAGGCCTACATGTATCTTTAACAGTAGTCCTTATTCTTACGCCATAATAATGAATTGAATGTTGCTTTATTCTTTCTGCAGACAATATAGATCTAGACCGGAATGAGCAGTGTCTAAAGTACACGAAAATTCTACTGGCACTTCTCATCAGTCATCTTAATAGTAAGTTATTCTACACAGAATATCTCATTTTCAGTTTGTCTGCCTGTTTTTCAAACTCACACTTTGGTTATCTCCTCCTTTGTCTTTCCAACAAAGTTTCCACCACTCTTTCTCATGTAAATTAGAACTGAAATTTAGGACATGTTAACCACCCACAACTAACTTTAGTGTGGTTATTACATTTGAAAATAAATGTTTCCGCAAACACAACTATAGCTTTTCCAATGAATTCAAGGGGGTTGTGTTGCCAATTTTGTTTTTTAACTTAAGCCAGTTTGAGGTCTGATGTATCATGAAATTATTAGTTTGAACTACAGCATCACTGATCCCTTGAAGCTGAAGTGATTACATCCCAAATTACTTCAGACCAGTAAACACTGATGATAACACTAATTTACAACTAGCCTTGATACAATGGTAATTGTTTGGCAAAGGTACTTTTAGATGATTTTATGCATTGTTTTGTCTGCTTTCTCGATTTCAAAATACATGATGTAGGCTATTGATATAAACATTTGTTACTTTTGCATATTATGACAATTCATTGTTTGTAAAGTATTCCTTCAGATCCTATCTTAAAAATTATGGATAATGTGTTCTAACACATTGTACATTTTTTATAAACCCTTCAGAAATAGACATATGTCCATCGGAAAGAATCCCTGAGCTTCTTTCTGTAATGGCCCCTTTGCGACACATGAGCACATGGTACTCCAATCTCATCAAGAACATGAGGGCCGACCCAAACAGCCTGGACAAAACGCTCCATCAACTGTCCCTTATGGCCGCCCGGGCATCATCTGTAGTTGTAGAGGAGAAGCCAAAAGAGAGATTTGTCTGGCGAATTCCAGGATAATCATTTTAAGTTTAGGGTATGCTTTCTAGATCACTTTTATTTGCTTTCTGATGAAGTTGGTAATGATAATCCAGTTTGGGTATTTTGAACCATGTGGTTACACAATTCAACTTCAAATTATCAGTATACATCACAAAAGAAAAAGAAAATTGGTACCAGTATTCTAAATATTGTTCAAATTCAAACCTACTGGTTTTGATTTGGAGAGCACGTTGTTGTCAGATTAGAAATGGCAATAATTTGAGGTTTTAAATTACTAAAGGGATATAGCTCATGGAATAAAGTTCACAGCCTAAAATCTCTGCCACTGAAGTTATTGATTTAGAAGTATCAGATACTTTTTTCATTATTTAGTTAAATTCAAATAAGCCTTATTGAAACCACTTACCATTTAAGCATCAGAAAAATCAGTTTTGTTTAAATTGCAATGTTGAAGACTTGCAACCCTTTGTACTGACATTCTTAAAATTATGCCCGTGTTTTAGGGAGGCAAAATAGAAAGACAGGCCACTTCTTGCTCAAGAAATTATTTTTTTTGTATGTCTTGCTTTAAAATCTATTTATAATTAATGTCATTTTGTGTTTTTGATAAGATGAAACAATAATATGTCATTGCCTCTTTTAATTATTGAATATTGGGAATGAGATTAGAGCGCAAATTATCGGTCCTGTTGGCAAACTCCCTCTTTGAAGTCTATAGCAAGCACAATAATTTTGTGCCCTATTCTCATTCGCAATGGCTGATTGAGGTGTATATATAATTGTCTAACATCTCAGTAAAAATTCTTTTAGTTTAAGGCAATAAAAAAAACTTTCTATAACTTAAGTACTTAGGTATCTTGGTTGAGATCTGACTGTTAGGGGATCAGAGAGGCCCATTCTTAAGAAAATACAGAAAAACACATTTAAGTTTAATGATTTCAATTTATTACAAAAGTGTTTAAATCTACACTGTAAAGAGATCTCCAATCCTGACATTAGTTATCTCATTTTTACTTTTAGCCATCACTTATGGTTTGATACAATAAGAGTGTCATAAAATTTCAATATGAACTACGACTTACAAAAGTTTTGATAAAATTTGATCGAATAATCCTTGGATGAAAAATGTCAATAGCAGCGCATGTCGATATATTTTGTGGTTGCGCTTTACAATGCAAATACTTTTGAGCTCCATGACTCAGGTCTGTTTTGATTAAAAGCTTTAAAAATAATTGTTAGAAAGAGTGATTCATCATATAACTGTGGATTAATGAATTGTTTTACAGCAGCGTTATTGATAGGGGGATTCAACAACGCCAATATTTTGTCGCAGAGATCGGTGACATTGACACTAATCTCAGCCAGTTTCTTCTAATTTTGCTCAATTAATATGTTGGTTTTTTTTTACTTCATAGAATTGTTTAATTTTAAACTGTATCTCATTGCCTTTTCAATGTAAATACGTGTTCTTTTTTTTTTATATCTTAAGATTTTTGTTTCCTCAATGTTGTGCCTACAATACTTTTTACAAATTTATTTTCTCAACTACTTGAACTAGTGCCTGTAACCTTTAATGTACATCTGTTAACAGTGGACCTTTGCTCCAACAAACTTGTCGGGGAGATCAATAAAGTTTGCTAAAGCCAAGGTTTGCCAATACGAGGACTGACAGAAGGTAATACAACGTACTAATTTTAGAGCCCGTTAAATTAATGCTTTTTGTCGGTTCCCATTAATGTTGCCAAAAACAAGAAAGAGAGAAATTTCAACCCTATGTTGTATCTATCAACTTAGGATTTCAGGTTAAAAACAGTAAAAGTATAAGCTTGCTTTAATGCATTATATTTTCTTTAATGTATCATAATTTCTCACTGTGATTTTTGTATCGTTAATAAAGGGACTAAAATAACATACCAGAAAAAAAGGCTAAACTGAATCCCAATATTAGCTTCAGTGTCATCTCCAGTTTGTAGAAAATGAGTCGAGTTTGAAATAAGTTTGTTCTATGAAAGCTATAATACAAGGGTTAGAGAGTCAAACAATCGGGACTTTATTTCAAATCATTGAATAAAAGGATTTCTTCAAGATTGCTGGATCTGAGGTCCACAGTTATGTCATGAGCTTCAGCTCATTTGATTAAGATCTTCAACTTTATACCACAAGACTGGTTTTTCAACAGCAGGTCTTAGTCTTTTTTCCTCTAATATCAAAGATAAGCCTTTTTGAGAGCTGAAATAATTTTTTCCTGAGCTATACAAGCTACAAAAGTGCGTTGCATAAAATAATGGTGAAATTATGGTGTTTGAATATTGTATGATTGGCACACCTTGAGTGACAAACCTAAAATTTATTGAAAATCAAATTTTGAGGTATACATTGCAATTATTTGGTGAGTTCCATTCTCATTGTATTTAAACCTGAGTGAGATGTATAATACTGAGCACAATTGTAACACATGTGTTAACCATTGTCTTTTCCTCAACTGTCTCGCATTCTGTCCAAATGAGTCATAAGTCAAAAAGCCTAGTTTTTTTTTTGTTAGAAGTCAATATTTTTTAAATTTCAGATATTGACTGTAAAACCATTTCTACACAATTTTTCCACCTGATTAACGTTGAATTTTATGTTTTATGGGTTTAATTTTAATTGCTGTTTGCTCAGGCCTCAACACCTGTAAACTTCCAATGCGATTTTTTTCCCTTTCTGAAATTTCTCCTAACTCTGCCAATTTCAAACGACTATAATTTCATACAAAAGCATGTTAAAGCTTTTCTTTTTGTTGTATTTGAAAGAAGAGAAATAAAGCTTTCCTGTGAAATCAATATCTTCCTACCTTCCAAATTCGACTTAAGACTCATTTTGACTGGTTCCGAGACAATTGAATTTTATATGATGGTTGGGTTAAGTCTTTATCACCTTAATAAAATGCACAAGCTTGATTAAAATAAGTGCAATGTAATAAAACAGCCTGTAAATGTGACTGAATGTGTTTCTGCATCATTCCAATTTTCAGAACTTTTATTTTAAAAGTTTGATATTTTTGCAGCCTGGTTTTACAAATGTACCCTAAATAAAATTGAAAGGAAGAGATGTTAATGCTAGCCGTGTGCATGTTATGGAAATTATGTTGAGATGATATGTTAAATGTGACATGTTCTGTCTTATAGTTCTAGTTTGACATATCATGTATGAGTACTGTACAAGGGATTGTGCATTGATTTAAAACCACAGGTTGCAATTGCTTTAACTCGTCCTATGAATATGAAAGATACATTTTTTATACAGCTTTTCTTGCTAATACCTTACAAGTTCTTTCCTTTGCCCAACTTTTACAGCCTTACAAGGCTGGTAACTCCCAAATATTTCCATGAAGTTCTTCAAGTCAGAAATTCAGGTAGATTCCATTTATTTTAGTTGATTTTGGCAATGGTGCCAACCGCTCCGGCATAGAAAGAGCAAAGTATAAGCTGAACACTGTGGCTATTGTGGTATCTACAAGATGATTGTGAAATAAAATCTTAGAAGTTTTATATCATACATGTCTTATTTCAAATCATCACTTGGTTACATTGTATATACATATTGTATATTCTGGTGATTGTTGTCAATTGTCACATTATGTTGTGCAACTAAGGATAATGACTCTGAATATGATATACATTTTACTGTAACAAAAAAAAGAAAATAAAATAAAAATGATCAAACATTACTTTTGTTGTACTCTAAATGAATGCTTGTTGTAGCCCTCTACAAATGAAAACGGAAACTTTAAATTTCGTTCATCCTTATCAAAATAATCTTCAGATTAAAATTAGATAAAAATGTCTTGCAATCAGTCAAAAGGAGTCTTGAGTCAAAATTGTAATGTAGTAAGATATTGATATTGCAGAAAAGTTTATTTTCTCTACTTTAAAACACAGCAAACAGAAAACCTCTATAATGTTATGGCCATTGAAGTCAGCAGGGTTAGGACTTGTGAAATGGAATTTCAGGAGGGGAGAAACTTGTCTTTAAATTTTAGACAAATGTATAGGTGTTAAGTCCTTAGCAACCATACTTATTAACATTAAATATATAATACATGAAATTTCAACTTGAATCAGGAGTGAAAACTGTTTAGAAATGGTTTTAACGTCAATATCTAAAAATTTTTTAAAAATAGACTTCTAACCACTCACTAAACTTTGAAAGCTTACATATCTCAAAGCTAGGCATTAAGACTTACGACTCATTTGGACAGAATGCAAGATACACATTGTATTCATGAACTGCAGAAGCATCACTTATTGAAACAACCGTCAACATGACCCTAAGAATACTCTCTGAGCCATCCATAAAACTCAACACTTCAGAACTAAAGTCAGGTTAGAATTTAAAAGGCCTTCAGAGACTGAAAGAGATAAAAAGGGTTGTGGGGGGGGCGAAACACAAACAACATATTTATAGAAAATGTGTAGATATAAAACACATAATTCAGAGATTTAAAAAAAAACAAACAAAAACAAGTTTGTCATTTAGAATATTGATTTCATTAAAAAAAACAAACAAACACATCAAGGCAGCAACAAAATTTGTTTGGTTCATCAATTTCATCCCTAGCTCTGTGCTCCGGAAAAGACTTTTAGAAAAGGCATATAAAAATCAGGCAAGAGTATTGTACATGTAAGATGGGAAACATATTAATTAGGATATACTAAAACTCAACTGCTATTGCACAAATCATACCAACAAACTGACAGAGGCATAACTCTAACCGTACAAAATTAATAGGTGTGTTATATTTCAACTCATAAACTACAGATCATTCAAACCGTCTCTTAACGATCAGCATTTGAGACTTAAGTCCACTCGCAACACCCTCCATGGGTATCACATAATCTTCAGTATCTCGCTGAGGCCCTGACTCCTCCAGTTGAGCATTACTTTGTAAAAGTTCACTCAAGTTCCACAATCTTGCATGCTTACTCTTTCCCTGATGCCCATATACATACAAGCGTACAGGAAAAGAGGAGGAGTTATTTTGTTTAGCATGAGATAGAGAGTCTGTAACAAATGATGCCAAATCCTTGCAAAGGCTCAAAGGTGGATGTTCAGGCCAATGACATAGAGATGGAATTTCTGTGTCCATTTCACATGCTGTCTTTATGTTGATTGGGGGACTGTCCAAACCTGGAAAAGCCACGAATATACCTGCAACATACACAGAAACAAAAAACATGAAGCCAAAATGTGTTTATAGGTTAATTATTTTTTTTAAATACATTAGGTTTATCAAGGTGTACGTTGTTTTATTAATAAGATCTTAAACAATATATTGTAAATGAAGGTATTTACATGTCTTGCAAACAATGCAAAAGAGTCAGAAGTCGGAAATCCTAATTTAAGAAAATGTTTTCCAAAAGTCTGCTTTTATCTTCTTCTATTTCAACAAAATTTTGAATACTTTTCCACAAAATTTTGATAATTTCATTAACTTTTTGCGTATTGAATGCAATGTTAAAAAAAAGGAACGCCTTGGAATGTGAAAATTGCCATCCAACTCATTTTTACTAGTTGTAAGAGATACGAGTAAATGCATGGAGAAAACTTTACACCTGCCGTTCTACTTATCTTGAAATCAAGGTGTTGAAGGCAGAAATCAAGTGTTTAAAAAAGCTCACAATTCCTGATGCATGGCATGGCTTATACACAAATTATGTACAGTAACTGGTCTTCTTCAGTGGGCTAAACTTTTTTTAAGCCTAATGTCTTACCTGATATTATTTTTTTGTAGAAAGCTGTTTGTGTTTCGACATTGTACATAATTTTTAAACTACAGTCCAATACACAGATTTTAAACCCCATGGGAACAAAATTTAACACTGAATTATCAGAATACATTACAAAAGGATGATAAAATCAGTAATCTTAATCCAGTTCAAACATGTTTTAATTATAATGACTAAACCATAATGTCCAGGGACATCAATGTGTGGTAATCAAGCACAAAAAAAACTTAACATCTTGAAGATTATGAACAGTGCTGCATATATACCTGTTATCACAGCCCAATGGGCTTTATGTCCTTTCCTCAGGCAGGGACTGTGGTTTTTATCTGCATCATACCTGAAAATTTCATTAAAGAAAAAAAAAGTTTTTAAAAATAATTTGTACTTTAGCCATATTTCTCACAATTGTTTCGCATTTGTTATGAAATACAAAAAAACAACAAAACTACCCTTATCAAAACCAAACAAAAATTTATGAGACCCAATCTTTATTACTTTGAATTTAGTTGAGTTCTTTTTTTTTTCCAGATACAAAATGTCAAATTAGGCTGATGAAAAGTGTAAAAAATTTATCAGTAGGGGATTATTTTATTATATAGAACGCATTTTAAAAGAAAAAACATTCAAAAAGAAGAAATTTGGCAGTAGGTCATTCAGCGTTGCAGCCCCTAAGTTATGGAACAACTTACCCCAAGACCTCAGAGATATAGGATTAGAGGATGCTTTTAAAAAACAATTAAAAACACACATGTTTCTTAAATAGGCTATTTGGGAATAGGGTAAATGTCGTAGATCATGCATGTGTGGATGTGT
>BMAT01000808.1:253689-266179 GCA_019649035.1 Elysia marginata | reverse complement strand
AATTTAAGTATTATTCATCGTAACATTTAACAGATATCTAGACGCATGTGGCAAACTTACTTGTTTTGTTAAAATGAACAATTTTTCTAAGATAATTTAGATATCAAAGGGTTTCACAAAAAGTGGTAAAAACTTTCTACAAAATAAGAAAAGCACCTTTTCAATTTGAAGGCCTCTAAATTGTCAAAACCATTGGTTAAAAACTTTATTATAATTATTACCATGGCAAAAACATTCCATAATTCAAATTCTTATTTTGCAATAAAACAGTCGTTATCAATGATATTAGTGACCACCTTACAATGTTTAAATTAAGCATACCAAAATGACAACAAAAAAGAGCCATTGATTGATGATTTATGGATACCACTAAAATTTTATGAAAGTAACTGATGATCATAGCTTTCATTTTCATGTCCATAAACATAATAAAAAATGAGTCATCATGTAGCAATACATTGTCATTGTTCATAGAATCAATTTTGTTCAAATAGTGTGTTCAATCAGTTTCACAGGCTTAAAAAAAAAAATGAAAAATGAAATCCTTGGTTAAAGACAAAAGGTAGTGTTTATATTGACAGTTGTTTTATGCCAGACAATAAAGCTAAATGAAAAATTCAGAAATTTTAATCCAGGGATGACACTCAAATTTTAAGAAAATGACTGAAAATGTTAGCGCTTCATTCCCACACAAGTGTCGTTTGGGGGCAATGAATTGACACTGCTCATCGGACACAAAAAGTTCAAATTTGTGTTTTTATTTAGTTTATCAGGCTCAAAAAGATGGATAAATGGAAAACAACAGATAAATGGGATCCCTGAAATCATATAAGGCATATGAGGCTGTCCCAAAAGTTCGTCCAGTTTATACCATGTTTTTTTCAACCCAATAAAGATAGGTCTAAATTTAGCTTTTTCCCATGGTAAAAGCTTGTTTCATGTTGAAAAATGATTAAAGAGATACTATAGATAATTTTATCCGTATCGTATCACACACTTTTGTGTAGTTCTTGGTTTTGTAGAAAAAAGACATGTTTTCTAGGCTTTAAAAAGTGGACACTTTTAGTGACCTACTTTACCTTTCAAATGACCTTCTTCCCGATTCAACCTTTCAGTTTTTGGCGATGAATACTAACTGCAGGAGGTCTGATAGACCTATACTGAAAAAAGTACGTCAATCTTTTCATTCAAAGAAGTGCACCGTCTAGATTTGCTTAGGTCTAGCGGACATAACGCTTGTTGTGAAAATGCGAGATCTACAAACACACTCGAAAATGTTAGTTTTTATTGTTAATTTAATTACCACAGGCAATGTTTCAAAAAAAGCAACTTTTTGGGATTGAAACTGGACACTCATCAGTTTTAGAAGAGTAACTCTCGTCAAGAAAATCGGTGGTTTTTTATTCAAGCAACAATTGTTGTGAAGTGTTATGTCCTCAACAATTATATATTAATATTTGGTACAACCATAAACCTCTTTATAGCTTGATTCAGTACAGAATTTGGTTTTACATTTGAAAATATTGACCCCATAAGCCTAATCACAGCAAATTTTTAGAGCAAGCGATTAGATCTATCGGAGTGAGTGTTTGGACTTTGGAGTGGTGTTATGTCCGCAAAACTGCGTTATGTCCTAAAACTGTTGAAGCCACATTCAGTGAAAGAATGGCTGCAGCATCAAATTTTTTTTATAGAAACTTTCACCTGTCCTATAGATTCTTGAACTAAAATCATTTTTATGCTGAGTTTGCCTAAAATCATGGGAATAAGAACAAAGGAAATTCACAACAATTTTTCTTTGTAGTGAATGTTATTTCCAGACTGCAATAGCATTTTTCAATTAATATAAGCCTATTAACACAAAATGAAGTAAATTTATCAAAAAAAGCTGTTCTTAGGGTATATAGAATAGGAAAATGTGTATTTCTGGAACTAGATCTAGGTTTGACAATATATATCTAACGAGAACTTTACGGAGTGAGTGTTATGTCCAAATAAATAATCTGAGATTTTAAGTAGCAGTTGTGTGTAAAATTGTATCGACAATGTTTATAAGAGAGTAGATTCAAGGCTTATACCGTGTATGATAAGATCTAAATCTAGATCTAGATTTTTTAAAGAGAACTTGTTGTTTTTTTTCCTTTAGTTTAAATTTTGTAGTGAACGTTATGTCCTCAATATGATATATGGAAAAAAAGGGAAAATATACCGTGTTTTATCAAAATTGTCCCTCCAGACCTCTGAAAACATAAATTTATCACAAATTAACCTGCAAAAAGCTTGTGTTTTTTATTTCTAATAGAATTGTTTAATAATTACACTTTTGTAGTGAGCGTTATGTCCGAAAATTGACATTATGTTCCCATTGTTGAAAACAAAACTAATTGAAAACTTTCATACTTGCAAGGTCTAGTGTGAACTTAAGATAATTTTATTCAAATTTGAATAGAATCTGTTAGATATTTATGGAAATTTTAAACTTTTCAGTATTTGGTTTCGATAAACACAGCATGTCTCGGCACATTTTTGCCTCTACATAAAAACAAACTGAGTGAAACTCATAAAAACTGTTGTAGTTTTTCAATAATGGGTAGCCTAAAACCTCCTACTACAAATATCCCATAAAACATGCATACTTTTAGAATTATAAACTTCTATCGGAGTGAATCGTTATGTCCTCAAAATGAAGGGAGCTGTAATTATAACGGCTTTTACCTTTACAAGGATAAAATTTTTTATCGTTTTTCATTCACATTAGTTAAGATAGATAATTTCTCTATATCATAGACCCAATTTAAAGTGCTTTGGGGGAGTTTAATTTTTTCACCTCAATGTCCATGTTTCATGGACCAACTTTCGGGAATGCCTAATATATAAGCCCTTCCCACATGATTCAGCTTGAGAGATCTAATAAGCTGAGAACTTTAAAAATCATAACTTTGTTCATGACACATTGCTAATTAGCACAAAATTTGTCTAATGCGAGTCATGTGTCATGATGATTATAGTTATAATGTTATTACTCACAAATTTTAAGTCAAGCATGGTTAAAACAAGTGGATAAATCTTTACATGGTGCAACTCAAGACAGTCACATAATGTTTTCACTATAAAACTGATGAACATCTTTACCATTTTTTACTCAATGGAGTCGCACCCTATAAGCCAGCCTAAGTACCTAGAATCGTGCTATTTTTCGCCAATTTATTTTTGCCTAGGTAAAAAAATTAGTAATAAAAAGCAAAAAAGAAATACAATTAGAAAAGATGCCCTTTACCAGGATGACTGCCTTTTGACTTATAGCTATTTTGGAAAAAAAAATCGGTTGTATCATATGATATGACGTGACTTGAGCACTCCCTCATGCTGTCGTATCATATGATATGACTTCATTGAGTTATATATATCAGGGTTAAAAAAGGAGCATTCTAAATTTCAATATAACATGCTGATGGGGTGGACTGTTAAAGGACTGACAGTTAGATGAAAACAACCTCTTATCTAAGGATAGTGCACAAAAAAATTTTAAAATGTGTCGCCCATGTGATTTACTTCAAAGCCAATGACTAAAGCAGAAAAAAAAACCTACTATCTCAATCACTCTTTGTGTACACAAAAGTATACAACTATAGTTCATTTTCAAATTCTGAATTTATATAAGAGCTAAATTGATCCAACCTTAAAAAGTCAAATAAATTGGCTAGAACCGTAAAAAAACAAGCTAAAAAAGAAAAAGTTTTGAAAATGTATCCCAAAAGTCAGTATCATTAATACATCTACTCTGGTTAACTTTATGCTCCTCTAAAACTTAATGTGTTCTTCTTAAATCAAGATATTTGAAAATTACTCAGCTCTATTTTCTGAACATAAGGGTGGTTCTTGATTTTTGTATTTAAACCTTCAGTTTTCACAGCTGACACACCTGTGGCAAAACCACTCTTTTAAATTGAATTTTGAAATGCATACTTAGATGGCAATAATATTCTCTAGGAATTATTAAACGCTATCTGCATTCATTTTCCGATAAAATAGCAAGTAGGCATTCTGCCTAATCTCCTCTGTGCTGAGTTGATATTCCATATTGACTTCTACCACATCCTGGTCATCCATGCGGTACCATTTCTCCCCATCCAGACAATAGCTGACATAATGGCCATGTGATGTGCTGTTCCCCCCAAGGTGTAAGCAAAGTGCGTAGAGTTCATAGATGTAGCCACCAGGATGCGCTGTTAGGTCACTGCGGTGTGTCACTGTGTCGTAGATTACATCATGCAGATTGAAACTGCGCAACCGAACGCTAATAGATGTGGACACTTTAGTAGGGATCTTGGCAGACTGATCATAGCGAAACCTCATAAGCTGGATAATGAGACATTCAGGCAACTGTCTCAATAGGCATCGCCTCTGGAGCCTGGTAGGAAAAGACGACCTCTGTGGCAAGACTTCACTACCAATAGGTGTTGAAGTCCTGAAATTGTTACTATCGAGAAACTCTGTATGCTCACCATTTTCTCTATGCCCCATGGCCTGTGGAGAAGACATAAGACGAGGCTGAGAATGTAAGTCTGGGCCAAACTGAGAAGGCAGCACAGACTGGTGGATTGGAGATGGCATATAAGCTCCTGTTAGATGTGACAGGTGAGAAGGCTTTCTCGTCACTGGAGTGTTTCTCAGTCCACTATGCCCCACGTTCCTCCTTCTGGCAGCACATGACAACTGCACTAACGGCTCTCTGTTAGCCTGCCCTGCAAGAATCCCATTGTCTTGATGTTGCAGTTGTTGAGTGAGTCCTGCTGGAACATCAGGCAGGTTTTCGATGTTGCAGAAATTTGTAAAACAGTCCTCCAACATGACAAGACCAGAGGAAAAACGGGGTGCAGCTATTGGCACTGGAAGGATATTAAAGGCCTGCAGAGAAACAGATATGTGGCCATGCTCCAGGCTGTGGTAAGCCTCCACCAGCTGCCCGGTGAACAAACCATCAATCACAGTGTCATTTGTCTGCTTGTGAGTCAACCACTCCAGGTCAGAGAGCCGCTGTATGGCCTCTGCATAAGACTCGTTTTCTAAGCCATTGGCAACTGCAATCTAAAGGGTAAATGGACAAAAAATTGTTATGAAATCAACCATTCATTTTTAAGTCTTCATAGTTGTTTACGTTCAAATTATTTTACTGAGAAAATCAACCAGAAATAATATATACCTAGAATAATATTATTTATAAATGCTAGAGTATACTGATCTCTGAAATCAAAACAAACATTATTATGCTGTATTGACAATTAAAAATGAGGTTACAAATGCTTTAACTTGTTTTAAAGATTTATGATTCAAGTTCAAGGGTAATTAGTATAGCAAAACAAAGCATGTTTAACAACCCAGCCATAATTAGAACTAAAGGCTAGAGATATAAAAGTCTTTAACTGCATTGGTAGTGTTTTCATATTTCCCAAAGGGCTGGCCAGTCTTGGAGCTAGACTATCCTTACATTATAACATTTGTATTGTAAGCCAAGTGAAAAAGGAATGCACTTTATAAACATTGTGAAAAAAAAGTCGATCTCAGCCTGCAAAAGTTGAGACTCAAGCAGCTAAAAGTAAATGAAGTGAGCTTTGCTTGGATCATGAGATAGAAACAAAGTATAACAATAATAAAGGTCTTTTCTTAATGTTACTGAGACTGAGTTTTTTGAGTATAACTATTTTAAAGTCAAAGTATTCTTGAAAAATTTGATGTAGTCATTTGGAAGTTCAAGTACTTTCAAGGTCATGAAAAGTTCAGTTGAGGCCTACAAAATATTGATCTCAGGTTAAAAGGGCTAGCAAAGCCAAGACAATTTAACATCTTTTAAATTAACACCCCATTTCATTATCATATCAATTAAATCCTTTTCAATTATCAATGTATGAATGAAATTGTAATGCAATTTCACAGCTGAATGATGAATATGACATTTTTTAAGAAGTCGTTGTTGTGACAAAGCTTTTTCTTCCGAAACAAATTTGAGTCTAAAAAAGGCTTTCATCCAAAATATTAATTGAACACACCATAATTATCAAAACATTTCTAGATTTATGTCTCAAAAGCAAAATTACATGTAGCTCTAGTATAAGTAAAACTCTTTTCTTATATAAATTTAGAGTATTTAAAGTTTTAAAAGATTCTGCATTATGAGAACAAGAAATCTAAACAAACCTCTCTTCTACACTGATCTTTCAGATCTTGAATTCGATTAGAATTTAGATCCCCGTAAATAAGTTTCAGGTTTGCAAGACGGGGACTGGAGAACCTCTCTTCACTGGTGATATTAGATGTATCTGTCAGGAAAAATAATTGTTCTATTATCAGAAAAGATTTGTGTGTAAAACTTATGTGAGCTTTTAACAAATTGGTAGCTAAATCAAATTCAGTCCAGTCCATAATTTGAAGATGGATAATTCGAATGCATTTGCTCATAAAATCTCCAATTTTAGACTTCTGCATATATTATGTATAGTAATCAAGGATGCAACTCAAATTTTCTAAAAACAAACAAAATAAAAATAAAAAACAGAAAACCCTGGCACTTCTTGCATACAAATGTGTCATTTGGAGGGGCACTGAATTGTCATTGTTCGTTTTTTTTAAATTTGTACATGAGTTCATTCAGTTTCTCAGCCTTAAATTAAAAGAAAAAAATAACTAAAAATGGCATCCTTGACTGGATCTTTCAAAATTGTAATAATATTCTGTTCCCATGGGGTTCAAAAAGTATATTACCTGAACTGGACTGCACTGAAATTGATAACAATGACAATATTTTAGATTAAATCTAGAGGTTAAATTCATAGCCAAGTGACATGTATCTGTATCCTATCAAACTCAGCGATGGCCTTACTGAGTATCTGTAGTCATCTTCATTCACTAATCAGAATATATTTGGTTTCTTTGAAAGAGAAAAGTAATTTAGGCAAGTTGAGACATAAGTTACCTACCACTTAACACTAAGGCACATTTACTTGACTAAGTCTAATGGTTCCTATTGCTGGGCTCAGTATCAGCGACTATCTGGTGCCTATGTTTTGGCTTGCTAAGAACGGACATGTTTGAAATTGATTTAATCAACTATCATGAGTCAATTAAAGTCAATTTAGCCCCACTCATTTTTCAGAGTTTTAAAATCATGTTAGCTTATAAATACCTTCAGTTTACCACAGAGTCTGCCTTTGTAGCAAAATCCTTTTTAACTACTGTGCTAAGAAACCTGCAACTTCTCAAAATGGAAAATCACTATGGTTTAAAAAGCTAAAAAAATCAGTAGTCAGGGTTAAAAAATCTGTATGACCATGTACCGGTACACACCAACTCTGACACTTTTTCCGTGAAAGCATGAGCTTTAAATTTTAATGTGGCCAACTTTAAGAAAAGAATAACCGTATTAAAACTACTATACTAAAATTACTATGCTCCATCAATTAATTATACTAATAATAGTAATAAATTAAGCCTACTGTAAAGTACCTTTAACCTACTGACAAAACAATTTTCAGATCACTTTTAAAAAATGACAAAAACTAGGAGCTCATTGGGTGGCAGTTACCAAAAATCATTGTTTTGTTTTTTTAGTAGATAAAAATTAACCAAGTACAGGGGTGGGCATTACCTATATGAAAAAAAAATTCTGAGGTCAGGGTTTGCTTAAAAAGATAACTTAAAACATTGCTTTAGCTAATTATTTTAAAATTTGCTTATGCAATTCACATTTAACAGTACAAAATAAGTCAATACAACAGTAATTTTTACCTGCTTTTCGATACTTAATTTACTAGCAAAAATTTCTGTTCGCATATTTGAGTAGCGTATGTCCACATCAGGATTTTTCTAATGGGAAAAAAATCCAGAGAATGTCCATCCCTGCTATTAAAAGTCAGAAAATTAGTATTTTCTAATATTTTGGCCTAAAAATCTATAATTATGCTGATTTATATCTGTATCAATGGCAGGTCTGCATTGAATGTGAAACAGTAATGACTAATCAGTTTATTGTATAAATTTAAGTATTGATACAATAAAATGAAGTGAACTGCATGTAACACTAAGTTTTAGAACCTTTTTTACTTTTTAAAGGTAAACAAAAAAAACGAGCCCCTAAATATTCTTTCTCTATTAATTCTTTAATTATCAACTGGTATTACACAAACTCTTTAAAATTACAAGAACTAATTTGTTTTCTTTTTTAAATAATAGAGGAGCAAACACATAAATTATATTCTTTCCATTTTTTAAAGCGATATTCATTGACTGAAACAACAATTCTCTTGCGTCCAGCCACTGAGCCAGAGCAGAGAGTTGGAAGTCGGAAAATCTTTTTTGAGAAAACAACTCTTATCATAAAAGGCTCTAGATTTCATTTTTAAAAGTATCAAAGTTTTTAATAATAATATCTTACCACACCAAATTGATAATCTAGAAGATTTTTTTAAAACAGTTTACACTTAGTAAGGCAGTTGAACTTTTTCCATGTGTAATTTGACAAAAATTAAAATAGCAAATTACACTAACATTTTCTTAATAATTACTTAAATTAGCACATTTTAGCTCATTTTATAAAATAATAAATCATGCCCTTATGTAGAAAATCTACCCTTTACCTTTCTGTTGCCTGAAATCAAATCCAGTTCACTGTATTAGAATTAGAATTTTTCTTGATGAATGATAATTAACAAACACCTGATTATATGAACAGGTTTAAGTCGTTGTTTCACTTTAACTTATGAATGCAGTCCACTATTCAGTTAAACAGCATTCTACTGTACTTTATTAAATTAATACTAAATGTGGTAAATCAAGCTTGAGGTAGAATTAACACATCAGTTTTCAAAATTATCTGTGAGTGTGAGGTTCAGTGTCAGTTTGTCACGTTTAGTGTCAGTCTGTCACCGAAATATAAGTTTCAATTTACTTATCTCACTATCTGTGTATGTTCTCTACTTTTTTCTCTAAACGGAGCCTCCAGGCTCCTTATCTTTAGCTGACAAATGGCACATCTTATCCAAAATCATATTAATAATCATTACAAATGCTCTTGGATGTTACAGGTATTGAGGTTATCTAAAAAAATGTTTTATTTATTATAATATTAACTAAAGTCATATGCTACGATTTAAGAAAATACTTTTTCACCAGCTAATTTCTGTCAGTTTTCAATGGTTTTCTCTTCAAGAATTGTCACGTCACAAACCAAAAACAAATTATGAACTGATAAATTTACAATTCTTAAAAAAAAAAAAAACATGAAAAGCTTAAAAATTGTCACATGCCAAACCTAATTGTGCCATTAAAGAAACAGTATATAATGTACTGCAATTCTAAAACTCACCACACTCAAGAGCCTGCCTGTTCTTGTTAAGAATACTGTGCACTGTTGAAAGAAGCCACATAAGGAACTCAGCAACATCTTGCTGTCTCAATGGTTCACCAGGTTGTGTAACAAGGTTTGGATTTAACACAGAGGCTGCTTTCCTGAACCTAGTGGCATTGAACACTTTGTAGTCTGAAGATGAGGGATCAATTGTCAAAATATCTAAGACTTCAGCGAGTGAAGAGAGAAGTTCAGACTCTGCAACCGTGCATTCCAGTTCTTTTGCTGCATCTGCTGTAAGACATTCTACCAGGAAAGGTCCTCTGGCTAAACATTGGAGTATTGAATTTATAAAACACATATTCTGGCCATTATTGATAAGACCAACAGGTTTAAGAGTTGTGGGCCCAAAGCCAATAACATTCATGAACTTTGATTTAATAGACGCTGATGTTGGTAGAGGTCTTGTAAAGAGGCCACCAGATAAATCAGGACGAAGAGATCGTCTCTGTAAATTTGACCACAGTGATTTTCGCTCATTTGTGTCTAGTTGAGTCTGAGGAGGGCTCTCATGCTGTCCTCTGTTTTGAAAATGAAGCATTGGACTACTCTCCCCTACTGCATTGTAGTTGTAGAGACCAATTGCATTATTCCAATTTCTCCCAGCTACAGGGTACATCCCTCTGCCCTGTTTGAGCACTTCCCGGTAACCAGGGTTCATTGAGTATGATGGCCTGTCTTGACCTGGCACGACAGTTGCATTGGGTGGGTAATGAAGGCTGCCTTGCTTGTTAAAGAATGGGAAAGTCACCCCAAAACCAGGGTCTTGATTATGTGCAGCTATGTTGTTGAGTTCAGCTGCTGTGCTATGATTGAGTCCAGCCATTCCTAGTGCTTGTTGCTGTAACTGTTGTTGCTGTTGCTTTTGCCTCTCGATTTGCTTCATACTCTCCTCGTGCTGCAAATGGTTTTCCCAATGAGCCCTTAGATTGGCAATAAAGCTGGCAAAGTCGGTGCGGCCACATACTTGTGTATATAAAAATGTTATGCAGGTTAAGCCCAAGAGAATGTAAGGTACACGGTGTAAGAGGTACCATAAAATCGATATAAGCAGAAGTCCAAGTGATTCGTAAAGCCATATTGTACGTTTTTCCTTCTCAGACCTGAAAAAAAAGTGTACAAGCGACCTAAGTTTAAAATCATATGATCAATTCATTCAACGAAACAAAACAGGCGCACAGAAATCTTAGAAAAAAAGACATAAAGGCCAAAGACCATCGTTTTATCATCTGTTAATGGATACAGCATGCCTTTCTTTTTCTATAAAATTATAGCAATAATTTATAATCATTAATCAAGATGTATTGAGAAATTTCATGTTTTCAGAAACAGCTTAAGTATCACCAAAGAACAATTGTGTGATTAAAGCAAAATTTTGGTATTGAAAATTGAACACCTCCTGCAAATGCAATTGAAGACCCATATTACCATTTTCATTCATTTAAATTACAATTTTTCCCTTTGTTTTTAAGCCTTTACCATCTTCCATTAGCTTGGTCATAACAAATACTTCTGATTTCAGAATGACAACTAAGTAAAAAAAAACGTTGACTTCATGCCATAACAATCAGCATCACTTGCATTCAGTATTGCAACCAAATGTATAAATTTTGTGAATTGACTCTGCAAGATCATTTACTAGATAGGCCTAATAGGGTTACATTTAATTCTTAGCAAGATTATGTGACATAATATTGGTAATGAAATATTTTATTTATCACCAAACTCTAACATGAAATCGCTCAAATGGGCAGGACCAAGAAACTTAAACCAATACCTCCCCCCCCCCCCCAAATGGTTGAGGGTTAATAATAGCACTTATAAATGAAATTGCAAGGAGAGTTTAGTACTTATCAGATCTTAATGAAAATTCAAAATGAAATATTTACATTTTATTACTCTTCATTTTGTCAAATGTTAACTTCAATTTAAGGATTAAAAAAATGGATGAAAATTAAAAATGTATACATGCCATTTTAAGTGCCTTCATTATCTTCCCACTGCACTTAGCTCATTAGTCATTCGGCAGTAAGAATTAGTAATCTTTCACGCAAGACTTGGATTTTTCCTGCTTCAACCTCAACTTCATTTTATTATCTCTCTTCCCTCCCTCCCTCTCTTGAACTTAGCCTGGTTTTTCGACTTTATCTTCTTTCTTGATCTTTGTCTAGTTTCTTCTTTTTTTCCTGCCTCACTCTCTCTTTATAGTCTTACAGTGAACCTTGGATATAACGAGATAGTAGGGCCTGGCATTAATAAATATCCTCGTTGAACCCGAGGTCTCGTTGGATATAAGATTGTTTTAAAATCATTTAAAAAAGCATTGTAGACTATATTGAAGAGGAAAACATGATAGGCCTACATACTACATTTGTAAAGGGTCGTTTCTGCTTGACAGCTGAAGTAGAACTAGAAGGCATCTTGGTGTTCTCTCGTAGTGTAAAAAGTACTGTACAATTGTAACTGTATCGTGAATGGTGAAGTTAAAAAAAAAGCATTAAAATTTAAACTGTGTGTATGATGAACTATGGTGACGATGTGAGCTAGCCAAAGTCTGAGAGACAATGACTAACGATACTTTGGCGCATTCAGTTTTAGCATTGTCAGTACAGGTGTGTACTAAAACTACGGCTGGCTTGTGCCTCGCCCAGCCTCCCCTCCCCCTCTCCTGCTTGCCTCCGGCTCGGGGCTTGCCCAGCCTTCTCTTCCCTTTGTTACATCTGTAGTCCTGCGCTACTCAGTCCCCCTTCCCCCCCCCTCCCTACACACACGCACATCATGTCTTGCGCTGCGTCCATCACTGGACCTTCCTTGGTCCAGCCGCAATCCTCGTCAGCTCCCCACTGGCCCTACCCAGCTCCCACATACTGCTGAGGCACACACACAGACACACCCGAACATGGACAAAGGCCTAGAATAAGCTCGCGAGTGTTGAAACGCGTGAATTATCAAATGATCTGCAGTTTGATGTAATTTTGCTGGTGTACCGAAGCCCTAGGAATGGGCTTACTTCCCTCGTTGAACCCGAGGTGGGAAAACTTTGTGCTCGTTGGATCCAAGGTTTTTTAATAGAGCCAAAGAGTAAAATAA
>BMAT01000808.1:230797-247749 GCA_019649035.1 Elysia marginata | reverse complement strand
CTCTTTTCACCAGTTTGAATAGTTGTCAGAATGGCCATGTTTCTATATTTATAGATAAGTTTAAAATTTGGTAACTGGAAATGTTTGGCCTAGAGTGGTTGCTGCATTCAATTTCAACTCTGGAGATTAAAAGTACGGATGCACTAAAATATATGAATTAGGTATTTTTTGACAGATTTTTCGAGCAACAGCACACTTAATACAGTAAGAAAGTTAAGTCATCAAACACTAAAAGACTAAGTGATTTAACAAAGGCGATAAAGTCTATAGATCTAGGTTGTTCGGTTCTCAAATCGGTTTTGGCCTACAAAATGTTTTTTCTCTGAATAAAAACTGAATATGATTCTGTGTTTATAAGTTTGTAGTGTTTTTAGTGTCGCTGTGCGAGAAATGTGGCGTGCCGTTTCAAGTCAACCTACGAAGACATACACCAGACGATGATTTGTGATACGAGAGAAAAAGTAGAAAAAAATCCCAAAAATCCATTAAAGTTACAGAAAGTATTGTAATAAATTATAAAGGTAATGATACTGCAGCTTGAAACCAATAAAAAGAGCATGAAGAGGAGAGTTAACATGAATAAAAAAGCACAATGAACTTTGGTGCAACAAATTGCTTGAGAAGTGCTATAAGAATCACTACCTCGGCCTTTTGCACCAAAGGCAATGGACCAGAAAAGCAAGTATTAAAACTGAGGTTTCTCTCAGCCGCGTTGGAGAAGAGGAATAACTCCGAAAAAAAACTGCAGTCAACAAAATTTTGAACACAAAATTGCTGAAATGCCCTAGGCCAGCTAAACAAGTAGATCTAGTGAACTGAATGTATAGGGTCAGGAGTATGAGATTTTTGATAGATCTAGATGTAAATTTCTAGATTGGGATCATTCTAGAAACTATTGGATTCCAAACTTATACCATAGAGATAGGCACTGTAGGTATGCACAATAACAATAATAAAACTAATGACACTAAGTACTACTAATAGTAATGATAATAATGTTGAATTTATATAGATCTAGACTACCGCATAGCGGCATATCCACAACAATTCAGTTTGCTCTAGATGCGGTTCACAATGCTAATAAATATTATTAAATACAATGATATTCACGACAACATGATAAGTACTAGATCTAGTACTAGTAGGCCTACAGTGATTAGGCTTATTATCTAACATGACAAATCAAAAGGAGTTACAGGTTTAAAATGAATACCTAGATCTAGAAGTATGCTTGCACTTGCAGAAAAAGATGGTGTTTTAACTGTTTCTTAAACAGTTCTATATATATTGATTTAGCTTCGCTTAATGGTTAATTGGGAGTGAATTCCAGACAGTTGGTCCAGCGCAGAAAAAGGAGCGTCGATCGTTATAAAACTTTTATTTACTTGCAGTTTTGACAAGTTGCATGTTAATCTGAAATCTTAATGCTCTATTTGGGGTGTAATATCTATAATTAGAGTGATTCAGACAGATACACCGGTGCTTGACTGTTAAGGCATTTATTATTTTATAATAACAGATTAATTTTAGGCATAAAATGATAAACATTATATTATTATAAATATATAGTAACCTTTCGTTTCAATAATCCAATTAAACTGGACACTATCAAATTTTTTTTACTGCTGGTCACGATCTAAAGTAAATCTGTATTCTGTAATTTAGTATTACTATTAGCACCTTGTTACGGAAATCCCCCCCCCCCCAAAAAAAAAGCTCCAAGTACAACTACAAGTTTACCCACTTACACTTTTCTCTTTTAGCTCTAGATTAGATATGAAGTTAAGAACATAGGGTTTATCTAGGTCTATGTTATCATTATGAGCTTCCAAGCTAGACGTCACAAAGATCTAGAAACCAAACTTTGTGATCTGTGTTTTGCTTCACAAAGCTCTTATATATCATTTTTATTTATAAATTACTAATAATAGCCCACTTGACCAGCTACACCTGCCCTCTAGTTCTGTCTCTAAATTTGTCTTCAACTTGAAGGCTTTTTAAAATTAAAAATTTAAAGTTAAAATATTTATGAAACACAGGCCATTTTACAACCATGACTAGCGGCTAGAACGGTAAGTTTGGAACAAGTCTACTTCAACACTATAACAGACAATTAAAAAAGTGAATGAATAAGAGATTTGAAAACAGAAATGTTCTTTAGAAGCCTTCCCACTATACCATTAATGTAAATCTATGCTTCCTGTCAGTGTTGTTTGATTCAAATTTCTGCTTAAAAAAGGCAGTGAAAAGTGTATGTAAAAGAAAAAATTTAACAAACTATAGTATTAAATTACACCTCTATTGACACTAGACAGAGTGTCAGAATCTAGTTTGAAACGCAAATTATACAAATTTAGTAGATCTACTTTTTGTTTTAAAAATGTATGAATTTCTGAACTAAATCAACATAATAAAATGTGTAATAAAATATGAATTGTCAAAGTAAAGAGCATCTTACAAAATCTTCTCAAGTTGTTTGACATGGCTTGGTCGAGACAAAAGCCTAAAAAAGAGGGCGATGCCTGGTCTCTTGGAGAGAACAAAAGGAAACGCAGAAAGCTTGACTCTGAGGTTCAAGGACAATCATCAATAAAAGATGATTGGGACGATAGCATGGAACTAACTCAAGCTGAACTAGAAACACTGGATGTCATAGCTTCTCAAGCCATCGTTGAGGTAAGCCTAAAGTGTAAGAATATTACGCCTCTAGTACAAATTTATTCCAAGTTCATGCTTATTATATTAAATAATTTGCAATAGCAGAACACCAAACACTAACACAGAGAGTAATCTGCTTCTTTTTTTTCTAATCCACAGAAAGTTCTGTGGTTCAAATTCGGTCAATTTTGCTTGCTGAGTCTTAAGTTTTCTTCTCTTTCAAATCTCTAATATCAGTAAAAATAACCAAGCAAAATAGAAATATCAATCTAACATGAATGATATTATATGTATTATAAATAAAGAATGAAAAAATTCCAAAGGAGGTTACATTGAATTTTATCATGAAGGGAGACGACCATCTGTCCATCTGTATCATTTCTCACTGGCAAGTTTATTGGTGACAACAAAAATTTCACCTGCCAATTTGGACTCATCAATGTATTGTCCATGTTTATGAACAAAATTTCTATAAACTATCTACTATATAGATCATGTGTATCTTGATTAAAACTAAAAAAAAGAGCTCATTTAATGTTAAGTTTCTAATCAAGCATCAGCTACATAACACTGTCAACTGTAACAAGACATTTTCAGACGGACGGTTCATACGAATTTAATCAATATAATACTGATTTTTTTGCAAAAAATGTTAGAAAATACTGATTTTTTTATCTTTATTACAAAATACTGATTTTTTACTTCTTGGCAACTAGCACCCATAGAGCCAAATTTCATAATTCAATTCCCATTTTTTCTCATTTTTTAAACAATCTGAAAATTATTTTATTGTACATGCATCTAAATGCTTTACAGTAGGCCAACTGCATTATAACATGCAAAATGGTAGTTTTTTAAATGTTATTTTTTTTCTAAATGATTTAAATTACAATAGCCACAATAAATTGAACTGTTGTGCTTTTACTAAAAGAGAGCGTCAGAGTTTGTGAGTACTGGTACATAGTCGCACAGGTTTTTTAACTCTGAATACTGATTTTTTAGCTCAATCATACTTATTGTCAATTTTGAGGACTGGTAGGTGTGCATTTTTTGCTTGAAATGACTATAAAGTCAATTACTGTTTGATTTTGTCTTTTATTAAGTTAATGATAGAAATACAGTCTTGAATTTTTAAAGTAATTTAAGATTTTAACTCAAAATAATTTTTCAAGGATAAAGAGACAAAAGTAATTTGGCAACTTGACGTTTACAACGTATAACCACTCCATGGAATTTGATTAAAAATCTAACCCGTCAGACTATTTGGATAATGGATTTATGTTCATCTTATTCTGCTCTGGAATTGATCCTATATTTTATTATTTATCTCAGGAAGGAACTGATGCCAAAAGGGAGGAAACAAGTACCATTAGAGAAGGAGCAATTTCAGAAACAGCAGTTGATATGCTTTTTTTTGCCAAGCCTTCTGCGAAAGTGCATGGCATCAGTCGGCGATCAACTTCATCCAGCTCTGGCAGTTCAGCTCATCCTGCCTCTTTGTCCTCTCGGTACATGCTTTGTAGTTTGTAGAGCTGGGGTATTTTGAAGTTTTATTACTGTTTCCTAAATATATATTTACTGAGTAGACCCATTTGTGAATTTTTTTTTTAAAGTGAATCATAGGAAATTTTAAAAGGTTTTCCTCCAAGCCCCAACAAAAGAAAAATAAAGTTTTTACCTTAAAAAGGTGTACACATGTCTATTTAAATGTTGCAATTGTTAATTGAGCCCAAAGGTTTCCAGAAGTTCTGACCCAAAATCCCATAAATGAATCAAGCAAATTAAAAAAAAAAAAACTGGAAAAAAAAATCAACTGAAAGTGTGCAGTTTCCTAAGGTTCTGAAATATGTCAATACATAAGTTTCAAATCCACATAGTTAAAACATTTCTAACCTGAACAGGAAAACTTATGAGTTTACACTGAAATTAAACCAAACTGCCGTGATTAGAGATTCTTAGCATATCCTTTCACTTGTTATAAATAGTATCAAGTATATTCATTCATGGGAAATAAAAAAAAATGAAACAGATGTCAGAGGTTTCTTGAGATATTTAACAGTTTTTTCTGTCATTAAAAAAAACAACCTGTAAATGTCTGATTGATTAACTTTTATCAGCTAAGAATCAGACAATGTGCAAAAAGTTCATTTAATAATTTTATTTGGAGTTCGCACCACTGCTTCCTATCTTTAATCTTACTGGTTCAAATCTAAAAAAGAACAGTTTTGTGGCTTAAAAATTGCACCCTGTGAGGATAAAAAAAACCACTGGTAAAACCAACTCAGTTGAGCTGGTTGCACTGCATTGCATGACCAAGTGTATTTGAGTACAAAAACAAAGTAGTTCAACATGTTTGTATTGGGCAACTTCTAGTTCAGCTAGTTCAATGACTGCTTTTTGCATGCTGAGTTTTAAATTGCCAAGGAAGACATAAGAGCCTCACACTGATTTATTTTTCAAAGTTTTTACATATCATAATTGCTCTTTGATGAGCTGTTGTTTTTTTCCATTGTTAAAGATCTGCTTCAGATGCAAGTGGCTCTCTTTCATCTCACACATCAGAAAATGGCAAAGTTGAAGTGGACACTCTGCAAAGTCTACGTATGAAGTTGGAGGAAGAGGTAAACTGTTAATTTGAGAATCAATCAACAGAAAAAAAATTAAACATAATCTGTTAATATCAAATCAGTTTTTGAAGTTAAGTACAAATTATCTCAATGATTTTCATTATTTTAGATAATACTTTGAGGTTGATACTAAAAAAAAAATTATTTCTATAGGTAGATCAAAACGTCTCCCTTACTTTGCCTCACAGAAGTTATATATGACTTGAAATAACCGTCTAGAGGACAATAATGTATAGCGTTAGGGAAGTTTACAATGGTTTTTATTTGTGCTTGTTTGTTCAGACGGTTACAGTGAGGAGGGAAGTGGAGGTTGTTTGCTCAATGAAATTGAGGCTTTAGGCTTTGTATCAACATTTGTTTCATATAAGACATGCCTGCACGATCCAAAACTAGTATTGAAATTTTTTTAGAAAATGCGCTCAATCACTTTTTCTACAATAATTAAAGTTTAGTGCTTAGTAATAGGAGGCAAAGTTAGTGTATAAATGTAGTTAAAGGCAAATATTTTGTTGGGCAAAAGCAGTCATCTAAGATACATTGCCAAGTGTTTTTTATGGGTTGTCTTACTAATTTGTTATATTTTTAACTGATAAAAAGTCAGTGTGCAGTATTTAATACTCTTTGCAAGCCATGCCCAGACATTATTTGCAGAATCATTGCATAAATATAGATTCAATATTTCTTATCTTATGGTCAAAGATAGATATCTTATTTTTCAAATGAACCTTTTAAAGGAGGATCATTGCAAAATGATTGTAGCTGAACTTTTTTAATGGTGAGGTACTGGACGTCTTAGTTACTACAAGTCAAGGGTTTGAATCCTACTGGAGGCAAGATGTTTTATTTGTCAATTCCACTTAAATCCTTTTCTACCAGCCTTATAACCTTATTAATACTTTTCTACATCTAAAATAAACACTGTACCATTTTAGAGGATATTAAAGTAGATAACAAATTGGTGTGCCCAAAGGTATAAATCTATAACTAGGAAATTTTAGTTTTTTCATGCAGCGAACCACAAAGTCTGATGGTCTCATTTTCAAGGTCTAACTCTAATTAAACCCTTGATAATTCAGGTGAAGAAAGCTCAAGAAGAGAAATATAGAAGTGCTGGTGAGATGGCTTTTTTACGAGAAAGTCTACGTAGGCAGGAGGATGAGCTTGAAAAAGTTAGAGCTGATAGAGATGCAGCAATGGAAAAGGAAAAACAAACCCAGCAAAGCAATGAAAAAACACTGCAATTGCGGCTAGACAGCATGACCTCTGAAGCCCAGTTTAAGGTATATTTGATTAGTATTTCTGTATCTGTTTACTAGAATTTTTTTCTTGTTTATATCATTTAAAAAAAAAATCTAAATAGTATTTATGATGAGATTCAATGAAAAAAAATATTCCAGTTTCACACAAGTTCTTTAAATGGACTAAAGAAATTTAGGAAATAAAAAAAAAATTGACCAGCATCAGTTTTTCTTAGTTTTAAAGATTTGTTATCATTACAAATTTTTGCTTAGCTTTTACTTTCTTTAAACATATAATCTTGATCTAGACTGGGGTTGCTAGATCAATTGAGTATATCCATCTCACTTATTTTGAAAAGAATAGCTTTAACCCATGTCAAATGAACATAACTTTATTTTTCATAAATCCTGGAGAAAACCATGTCAAATTTAAATCACTTTTGATAACATTCATTCATAATAATTCATTCCCAGGACAGAGAGTTCAAAAACCTGCAAGAACAATTTCGTTCTCTGCAACAGAAACTGAAAAGGTTAGAGCAAGACAAACATCAATCCCCATCTGGTGTTTTAACTGACACCTCACAAACTCGAATGCCCAGTCCACAAAAGGTAGGTTTTGTAACACTCTCTTACTTTTTCCTGGGTGCTTTGAAGTTTAAAATTGAATATGTCAATTATAACAATTTTTAAGTCCCAGCCTCTTTTGTTTTAAATAACTGCTTCTCAAGTGCATGACTTATTCTAGCAAGAATTGAAATGAAAATTGAGCTCAAGAGGTAGGAAAGTGTTTGAAAGTATTAATTAACAGGTATTTGAACTGACCAGAACAAAAGTCCATAAAATGGAATGCCTATGATAAAAGCTGAGATTGCCTGAAAGAAATGTCTTTAGCATTTCAATCAGTCAATAAATGTCAATGTTTGTTCAATGTTAACTCTTTATTATTGTTTTTTTTTAAAGTTGAAACTGGTCTGAGATATTTGGATATTTGAAAATACAGTCTTTAATACAATTGGCTAGTGGTTTTTTAGGAGAATAAAAATACTCACCTGCTCTTGAAAAGCAATTATTTTTATTTTAGGTTCCAGTGCGTCCAAGCCCACCCAGCAAACAGAAGCTGAGACAAATGGAAGAGTTAGGAACACACAGTAAAGGTTTTCCTACGAAACAAACGTTTTTGGAACAGGTATTAAACATTTGTCACCACTTTTTTGTAAAAAGAAACAAAAAACATGTCATTTATAAATTATAATTGTTTGAATGGAAGGTAAATTTTTCATGCTATGAAAAGCAAGCAATAAATGTATTTATTAAATTTCTTAAACGCAGACATTTTCAAAAATAATCTTAGGCACAAAATTTGAGCCTTTAGAAGTTTTCTCTAAGAAAAGCTTTTTTTAGCCAATTTATGCCTTTTCATGGCTTCAAATACCTTCAACTAAAATTAATAACGAATTGATTTTAAGTTGTTTTTTTTAGATTGAAGTGATTTGTTCTGTACATCATAGTTCCACTACATTAGAAGAGATTAAGTGTTATAATCTGTTTATTGCAGTATATCTCTGCATATATCATATGCGAGAGAGACAATGAAAAGTCTTCTTACACAAAAAATTGACAACCTGTGGTATTCGAATTCTTGCCAAGCAACCAAATTTTTACTAAGGAATTATGAATTGCATTACAAAAAATAATAAAATAGTAATAAGAATAAAAAAATATGCATCACATATTTTAATTTCTATATATGCCTTTTATGTTTTATTAGAGCTGCATTAACAACAATAGCATTTGAATAATACTTAACAGGCCCCCACAAGTTTACAAGGACCCTCTTGCAAATTGTCAATATCAACTGCAAGCTGCCAAACCACAGGTACTATATGTATTAAACTTCAAAACTAGGAATAAGAAGGGTATTAAATACAGGGGGGGGGGGAGGCTGTAGAAATTTATCAATTATTACGTGTAAGATCAAATGTCAACTGTGCACCGGTTCCATTACAAACAGTTAAAACCATACTTTAACTTAACTTTATTTCCACTTTGGAACATTTGATTTGAAATGCCGCAGTTAAAAACAAATAAAGACAAATTTTGTGACGGTGAAAATATATATTCTTGGTTGCCATGATTTGTAAAAGATTTTAAAAAAAATTCATACTGATTATTGATGCCAATTGCAATAGCCTGGGAAGTTATTGACACAAGTTTAGAGCTTTATAACAATGAATCTCCTGAATCTTGATCTAGATCTAGATCTAGCCTACACCACATCTAGAGTTCTATATATATTAGCTAGATTAGATCTAGATATCTAGAAGTTTGGATCTTGCCCAGTCCAAGTCTATACATGGTCATGTGGGCTATTGTAGGCTCACTGTAGGCCTAGAATTTACAGCAGTGAACATTACCTACTAGTTCTTCTAGATCAAGGCTAGACTCAATGCCTCGGACTGATCACAAAGTTATTCTTAGTTCCACTTTGTGTGACTATCAGACCAGTGAGCGAGGTGGACGAGTCATGTTATAAATTATTCTCTATTATCTGAGTTATCATCAGGTAGATTTAGATTTTAAGAAATGTCACCTAACTGGATGGTATGTGAAAGGTCGACTTGGCTAGAGTATATGTAAATGAAGAGAGGAGGGGAAAACTTAGTCCATCTCTCTGACTTTCAAGGATGCGAAAATAAGTGTAAAAAGGAGTATTTTAAGTTTAGACCTTAATGTAGATCTAGGTTTTGAATCTTCCTGTTTCAGTTTCTCATAGCTGATAGTTAGCGTAATGTGATGGGAGAGCCCACAGACTAAAACTAACCAGGCCCTCCCTAAATGCTAGAACTCCTAGGATTGAAGACTTAATAATTGTGGCATGGTTACAGTCCATCGATTGGTGTCAATACTCTACCAAATAGTCGTCCAAAGATATAACACAAATTTTTCCAATGACTTTGTCTAGGACCAAATTTTATCGTACAAAGTTTCTACTTTGACAGAAATTCTTAATTAAACATAAAAAGTCTTGTTCTCCCTACCAAGAGAACATTGATACAGGAATGATTATTGAAACAATATGAGGTACACTTCACCCCGTCAGTTCATAAATAATTCATGTTCATCGCTATGTCAATGTTTTTTGTTTTATTTTTGGTTAATCAAATGTAACTAAAATTTTTGTTTCAGAAACCACAGTTTTTTACAAGAAAACCAGAAGATTGAAATTAAAAATTCTGCCAACAAGTGGTAAGAAGAGATTCTTATACGTCATTAGCCTAATATGTCTCGCATCCTGTCCAAATGACTCGTGAGTCAAATAGCTTAGTTTTGAGATATAGGCTTTTCAAGTTTAGTGGGTGTTAAGAAGCCACAATTGCTTTTATTTTAGATATTGACGTTAAAACCATTTCTCAACAGTTTTTACACCTAATTCAGGTTGAAATTTCATGCTTAAGTTAATATGATTGCTGAGCACTCAATACCTTTAAAGTCATCTAAACTTTAATTACTATTTTGTCCCTTTTCTAAAATTTCACTAGACCTAACCCTGCTAACTTCAAACGGCAATAACTCCATGCAGAAGCATGATAGAGCCTTCCCGTTTGTTGTATTTGATACAAGAGAAAATAAGCCTGTCTGAGATATCAATATCTAAGTACTTTCCAATTTCAACATAAGACTCATTTTGACTGGTTGCAAGACATGTGTTTACCACAAAAATATACTCATTCAATATCACCGATTTACTAGAATTAGGCATAGTCTATCGATGCATTTGTAATCCTGACTATGGATCGTAATGGTTTTTTTTAGGTAAATTCTCTTAATTATTTTTTCATATCTCTCTTTCGATAAATGATACTGAAATTTACATTAGTTTTATGAAACATGGTCTAATGCAGATAACACAGCTGTTTAAATTCAAAGGTGTCAACCAATGTTGTTTAGGTTTGAATTTCAGGTCTTAAATCAAAGGGTAAAGCCATAGTTAAAAGTGCTTTGTAATAATACATTGAAGTACAATGGAAGTCTCCAATGTCGGAATCTGGTAATCATAATTTAAAGCTTTGTGATAGGAGGAGGTTTGTTTTCCACTTTTGCTTTGTTACATTTTAACTTGTAATATGAAGTTGGCAAGATTCAATTCTCTGATATCAAAGTTTACTTTGAAACCCACAGAACATACCTTCTGTTCAGTGGCATTTTCTTTCCTTCAAAGAATTAATGGTAATGAGAAATGGTCACTCAACATAGTTAACATCCCAAAACACACTGATTTTAGTGTTTGAAAGGGCCAGGTGAGAGAGGAAGGAGCTAACATTAGGAACAAAATAGAAAATATTATGATGAAAATAAACATAATCCTTAATGTATATTTAAAACCCTATTCATTTGAAGCTTTTGTCCATTCCCAAGAAATTAGAGAATTATGATGTCTATAATGTATATTTATAAGGTTATAAGCAACGGATCAAAGATAAGATTTTGTAATTTTACAGGATCTTCAGCTCTCTTGTTTGCTAGTTTGCTAGTATTAAAGAGTTTATAATGACTTAAGATTATGACAGTGTCTTAAAGATAGAAGAAGAATGAAGTGTTCTGTAACTTTGATGATTTTTTGCCCATGAATGCAAACCATACAACTGCAGGGTGTTAAATCTTTCAATTTAATCTTGTTTTTTTTTTTTTAGATTTAGTGTGTTTTGTTCTTGGTTTAAATTTTTTTTGATGTTATGACATTTGAAAAAATTTTGTTGAAATTTGCTTCTCAGGCCATGTTCAGATTTTTTTCAGATGTCATTTGAGACCAAAACAGTAAATCAGTTTGATTCGATAAAAAATCTGTGTTCAGGGATGAAATGTCCGAATGACCAGCGCACAGACACTCACAAACTCCAGCAGTCCCAATGCAGTTTTTAAAGGGACAGTCAATGCAAATTGAATAGTTAAAAAAAGACTAATGTATTGTAGTTCATTATACATACATGTATGGTATTAAATTTATAAAAGTTAAACAGTTAGCATTTGCACAATCTATTTTCAGCAGATATTTTGGCAAAAAGTCCACAAAATACAGATTTAATCTATATAAATGGCAGGACTGCCTGCAACTGCTTTAAATCAAATAGTATTTGCTATTATGTTTTTGTATCTTTGTGTTGGAAAAATGTTTAAAGAACCAGCACAAAGGCCTACATTTTATTTTGTTTTGTGAGAAATATATTCTAGAATTGCAAAATCACTTTATTGAGAAGTCAGTATAATGATCAATCTAAATACCTCCTTTTAGCTAGCACCGCTTTCTAACATCAGGTTATGCAAATTAGTCTTAAGACACATTCATTTTACTTTTAACTCCTCAGACTATGAGAGCAGCGTTTCTGGTACAGGAATTGTTCAGCACCTACTGCAAACATCACTGGATGGAGCATCTCACACGGAGAACTTGGACATGGGCTTGATAGGTCTCATGCATGCCATGTCCACAGCTCTCAATGTGGCTGGTCTTAGCTACACTCGCACTGGAGGGACTAGTTCAGCCTCTCTCTCACCAATAAAGCCTAAAAGGTTCAGTTTAAATCACTGTGTACTTTTATAATGCTCAAGAAGAGACAAGCAAGATAGGGACGGAAATCCAGGTTCATTTTTTATATCAGTTCCTGGCTCACCTTGACAACCTTTTAAATAAATTCTTTCAGGCCTCAGAGATGGGCATTGAAGTCCAATATTCTGTTATCCTTTCTGCAATTGTCTAATATTCTATTATTTCATGTTCTCGACATTTCATCCTCACAGATTAGGGGAATTCATAAGTCTAATTTGATCAGGCTTTTTAGTTTTTCCTTGTATTTTATTGTACAAAAAGGAACAGTATTGCAGTTAAGAAAAAAAATCTTTAATTAATCAAGCTGTAACTTTTGAAACCTTTTACTGGGGGCCCACATGATTTTGTAATCTCTTTTTTTTTCTTTGTTGTACTTCAGAAACATAAAGAAGCACAGGTATTCTTTAAATTTGTAACTATTTCTAAATAGATTAAACTGCTTTTTTACATGAAAGCTTAGAATCAATTCAGAGATGAAGAAACTTTCCTGGTACATTTTATACATTTTTATTCATGAAATCTTCATATTTGGCAGAAATATGCATGACAAACTCTGCCTTATTGAGGTTGAGATTTTATGGCACATGATTTTTTTTTTTGTTAAAGTGAATGGGCAATCAGACTTTTCTTTCTTATTTGGCTGAAATATACATGAGAAACTTTTTTTCCCTGTGTTTGAAAATGTAGGCTGCTGTCCAAGAAAATCAGCAAAGAGGAAACCTCTGGCACTTTGCAAGTTGTTAGCAAAGAGCATTTCCAGTTGGCTGTTGATGGTTTGTCACAACTTTTGGATGATAGACTTTGTGGTATGTATCCACAGTTTATGATTGTTTTATTTCTGGAAAATAAAATAAGAGTATATCACAAGAGGGCATTTTACTCATCACCGTTATTTTTTAATATGGCGGAAAACAGGGCCTTAAACAAACTAGTTGAAAGAACCAACTTAGGATTAAAAAAAAGAATTAACCTTCACTCATGTATAAAGTGACAAATTTATACTTAAAATCAGTGGATAATGAATGTAGAAATTTTTTATTGATGGCAGCCTTTTCCATAACACATAAAAAGAAAGTCAAAGTCACTAAACCTCTGATTTTGTTAAAATCCAATTCAAGCTCAGCAATCTATTTATAAAATTGTTTCAAATACTCCAGAACCACATTGAACAGCCTTAATTCACATTCAATACACAGGATAAACAGTTTGTTTTAATTCAAGGTCTTTAAAGAACTCATATTATTTTTTGTAATGTATTGGGAGATAATTATTCAACGCCAATCAAAAGCTTTAACAAAATATAAAATAATAACATTAACAATCAAACAGTGAAAATTCATGTTATAAATAAGAAACAAATTCAAGTAAATTTGTGTATAGGACTTTAATCTATAAACGCCATAATACTTTCAGATACATCAAAAAAATATGAAAGGAGAGTAAACCCAGGCTGGGAAGATTGTAGCTCTAGATACAGTGAAGGGTCAGGTGGCAACAAAAGCTTTCTGGCAAGGCCTGGAAAGCTAACGCCAACAAAGCTGTGCTCAGGTAGACAGACCAGACCACCAGCGTTCTCATCACCCAATGCAGTGTCTTCCTCTGCAGCTCTTATCCTCCCATTGCTCACGGACTACATACAGCATTATGTGGACCTGCTCAACCATCCACCAACAAAACCAGGCTCTGGCTCAGGCCTAATGAGGTCTGTTTGAGTGTGTATGACTGGGTGTAGACAGGCTTGGAATTCTCTGAAGATTTCATACAGTAAATCCCTGATAACCCTGTCACTGCTACTAAGACACAAAAAAATCCCCTGAAAAATCCTTGATATTTTACGTCTCTATCTCAATATATCCATTTTAACTTGGATACAGCTAAACATACTGTCACTATATCAAAGCTTGTAGGCTGACAAACAAACTAAAAGAAAGTCAGTTTTCAAGAATGCACACACACACACACTAAAAAAAAAAGAAATTAGGCTTAGAGCAGGACATACATTGTGCATCAAGAGTGCACACAGACCCTCGCACTATCAGATATTCAGTGTACAGCGCAGTCAACAGGTTAAATCAGAACTAGACAAAAAAAATTACTATATTCAACAGAAATAGTTTTTGATCCCTAAAAAGCTTGAACTTCTAAATGCTATCTCTTAAAACCATATGGATATATGCATTGACTAGATCTTGGTTTCAAGGATTCAACTATGTTGTTAAATCAGAACATGATAAGCTTTTCAAGTGATCAATGGCTTCATAAGGTAGGGTTAGGGAATCTAAGAATCAATGATTTATTTTCTAGCTCTAGCAAGTTCTGTCTATAAATGGAAACTTATCTTACACAAAATAGTATTAAAACATTTTAAAACTAAAAGTTAAGAGTGTGTGTGGTTCACTTCTCTTTTTGAAACATCCTTTGATCTAACAAAAATTGTCAAAGATACAAGATGGAACATGCAATGCACAATATATCAAAATTAAAGTCCTTTTCAAAATGAAATGAAAGATTCTTTAATTACACATTCATGGTTTTTGTCGCCAAGCTTTATACAGCTTTTTCCATTGTTTCCTTCCCCAGATCTCCACATCACACAATGTCTCCATACAGAAGCACCCTTGAGTCTACCTCACACAGTGCCACAACCTCAAGCAGTTTTGAGTCAAGTCTGGACTCACTTAACTCCAGCATCCTCCAACTTTTGCATGATGGACATGTATATGCTGCCAGTATGGAGAACTTTGCTTGCGCTGCCTTGAGATGCACGTCGCTCCTCTTGCTTCTGTGTCCTGCTGTTGGAGATTTTATCTTGGTGCCCCAGCTGCAACTGAAGACATCCACCAGCACCTTCACGTCCTCGACGTCTGGCAATTCGTCTGCCGTAGAGGGGGATGGAAAGGTATATGAGACTAAGTTTCCATGTGTTTGTTTAAACTCTTCTCATTGGAATTGGCACAAGCAACTAACTTTTCCTTCCTCTCTGACTTTGTTGTTTCCTCTTTAATTGAAGACAATGGGATTGTACTTTGCAAGCTATAGAATTTAAATGTCTCGCGTCGTGGGTGAATGAGTCAGATGTCACAATTTTCACCTACAAAGGTTTTTCTGTGTTTAACAAGACATTTTTCTAAGTTTACCAAAGTCAAAAACTTCATGAAATTATTCGTTTTTAGAGGAAAGTAATTAACCCCTTCACTGCCAAGGAATTTGTCTGCCCATTGAAAATTTAAAAATAAACAGTATCTTAAAAAAATCACAATATTTGATTTTTAGCAAGGGAAATAATCTGTACCGCTTACCATGAGCACATGTTTCTCACAGTTATGTAACTAATACAGTTCATCAGACTTAAATTAAAACAAGAATTGTATACCCAGAGTCTCACTCGTTGTATAGCAGGGAATAAACACTTTTGTTAATTTAAAATATAGAGAAAAATAAGAAAAAAATGGACCTATATGTGATATTTTTTTTCCAGAAAAGAATTTCAGACTTCTGACTTATACGCCCTGGATATGAGACAAATTTCCAATCCCTATTTTCTATGTCAGTCTTATAGAGTATCTATCAAATACCACAATACAATTATCTGTGTTATAGGTTCTACATTGGGTATTTTGTGGCTGCTGTGATTTTCAACAAGAATTCTTTTTGTATTGTTTGCTTTTTTGTAATAAGCTGTAAGTATATTTTTTGCAATGAAATTAATTCGTCTAGCAAAGATGGTCCTGTTATGAAACTTCCAATGCTGCAGTTTAAAAAAAAAAATGGAACATTTTAAATTGTTTTAAGCATTCATTTACCGTTGTATTTAAATTTTTTAAACGAAAAAATTTATGGTTCCCTTAGCACATTTTAGAACTTCTAAAAGTGATCATTCCATTGATCCTTTTTTTTTTTTTATAAAAGAAATATTCACAGATCCAGATACTTCATTGAAAGGGATATTTCAAATGTCCAGCTCAGTTAACATATTTTTTCTACCATTTGATAAAAAAAAAATGAGAATCTTTGACAGATAACTAAATTATTTCAGCACACTTTTACATATTAGCAAAAACTTCCTACTAACCGGGAAATGTTAGCTCTATGTTTTTTTTTCTTTCTGTATACCACATTAATTCCAAGTTTATTTGTTATAGATTTTCTAGAAACAAGTTCCCAAATAACAGAAATGCAATAAAACTGCCAGCATCATGTTCTTTAAACTTTTGTAAAATTAGATGCATCAGAGGACATTGATTGATTTTGTGCAATAACTATTGTTTCCTGAGGCAAATAAATTGCCCAGCCCGGATATATTCATTTCATATAAAAGCTCTAATATTTTCCCCATATATCTTTGGCCATCAGTCAGAAGTGGAGGCAGATGACGAGAAAAGTATGAGCTCCTGTGAGATTCGCATCTTGGCCGCAGCAGGTGAACAAGCCTCAGGGTCAAGCCCTGACATCAAGCCCAGGATACAGAGTCCCTTACTGTTTCATCTTGTCTTACAACTGGCTGCACAGGACTTGAAAGTAATCAAAGAAACTTCTGTCTATTGTTAGTTTATTCTTATCTTATTTAATATGGGTAGAAATGCTTTTTGTGGTGTGAAATATTTTTTTTTTTAAGTAAGAACTAAAATTTCCTGACAACTAAATTCCTGGCAGTGGTAAGCGTTTTCAAAAGCCCTATTTTCTTTTCTCAAGACTAAGTGATGGAAAATGTATTTAATTCTTTCCGCCTTGGCTGACTTTGCTGTGCACCCTATCAAGATGCATACTAAATGTACTTTGAACAGGAGTCGCAGTAGAGCTGTGTAGATAAGCAAGTCAATT
>BMAT01000808.1:205750-229613 GCA_019649035.1 Elysia marginata | reverse complement strand
CCGTGTCGCCAGATTGCGGCCAGTTTCACCAATATATACCATAAAATACAATAAATACAAAAAGCACGCTAACTATGAATGCACCTTTTTTGACCATTTTAAATAAGTAGCCGACAGCTTACTTGTTTTGTCAATATTTTTAGAGCTAAAATATATACCTTCCTTTCAAAAAAATTGACTTGCTTATACTAAATGTACTTCAGCTTTAAGGTTCTCTTTTCTGCATTCCCAGTATTGTAGACACAAAGCTAATGCATATGTCTTTTTAAGTAGATTTAACCTTAAGAAGTTTTGAAACTCAGTGCGCAATAAATACAAAAAGCACGCTAACTATGAATGCACCTTTTTTGACCATTTTAAATAAGTAGCAGAAAGGGAGTCAGAAGTAAGTCAGGAGTGTAGGGAATTTATTATTGAAAACAGTGGGTTAAAAACAGAAGGCATGACATTAAATATTTTAGACGGGCCAATTGACATGATTGAACTAGAACGAGCAATAGACAAGTTAAGGATGGGTAAAGCATCTGGTGGTGATCACATTTTGAACAAATTTATCAAACATTCTTCCTTTACAACGAAGGTTTTCCTGTTAGCGTTGTTCAACAACATTCTGCAGTTAGAATTTTTCCCTTCAGGGTGCACGGTAGGCAGTATTGTACCAATTTTCAAAGGGAAAGGGGACAAAGGTGAGGCAAATAACTATCAGGGTATAACGTTGTTGAGCTGTGTGGGGAAATTGTTTATAAACATTCTAAACACAAGACTATAAGTATGAGCGGAGCAAGAGGGCATCATGGGGGAGGAACAGTTTGGTTTTAGGAGGGGCTAGGGGTCACTAATTTTGTTTTTGCGTTGCATGGAATTGTGGAACTATTCTTCTCAAGGAGTAAGGCACTTTTATGGATAATGAAAAAGCCTATGACTTTTTGAATAGGACAATAGTGTGGGCTTAATTATTGAAAGAAGGAGTGAGCTCTAGGTGTGTCAGAATCATACAGAACATGTACTCAAAAATTGAATTCAAAATACAAACAGAATAAAATAGGGGATATTTTACAAGCAACTTTTTGAAAGGAGAAATAACTTCGCCGATTTTATTCAGTCTTTTTGTTAACAGCTTTATTAGATACCTGAACAACGGCATTGGCCTTAAAATATAACATGTATTAATTCAGCTTTTAATGTTTGCTGATGATATGGTTTTATTTAGTGAGACTAGGGATGGTCTACATCCATGTTTAAACAAACTACACGCATACTGTATGAAATGGGGACTTATGGTAAAAATTAATAAAACTAAGATTGTGGTATTTAAAAAGGCGGGAAGAATTTCAAAACAGGACAATTAGACGTACCCTATTGACATTGTATCTTTTTTGAAATATTTGATGTATCATTTTTTCAGCACGGGAACGTTTAGAATAGGCACCCAAGAGCTCCTCAAGTCAGCAAGGAAGGCATTGTGTGCTCTGTGAAAAAAATCAATATCTAAAAACTCAGAAATTTTGCCCTGTACCCAACTTCAACTTTTTAATAGTATTGTTGAACCAATCCTGAATCTCATTGTAGTGAAGTTTAGGGCCTTTCGAAAGCAGATCCTATCAAAAGATATTTTTCAAAGCAGATCCTATCAAAAGATATTTTTTGTCATTCCTAAAATTAATTCTTTGTGTAAAAAGTAGCACCCCTAGTTGTTTTGTATACGTTGAACTAGGAATTTTCCCATTATTTGTTCAACAAAAGGTTAAAGTCATATAGTATTGGTTAAAACTATTAGCGCTGATCGCAAAAATCTTTTTCTATCATCAGTGTACGATCAGTTATTGAAATTGTCTCTAGAAAATCCAAATTTTACTACCTGGGCCACACTTGTTAGAGATGTTTTAAATAAATGTGGATTAGGGTACGCCTGGATTAATCAGTGTGTTGATAATGAATTGCAGTTTCCATCCATTTTAAGAGAATGAATTAGAGATATTTTGCAGGACTGATGGGCTGAGGTTGAAAGTAGCAGTAGTTACAGATTGTATAAACATATTGATTTGTCCTTTTGTTATGAAATGTATTTGAGTGTATATGTAAAAGGGCACAGAATTTCCTTAAGTAGAATTCGTCTTTGTTTCCATGTATTTAATGTTGAGCGGGGTAGGTGGGGGGCACAAAGAGTACCTGTTAATGAAAGATTATGAAGCGTCTGTGGAATCGTTGAAGATGATTACCATTGTTTAATTGAATTCAGTAAATTGTATTTATGTAGACAAGGATGTTTGCCTGAGAAGCTTGCAGAGAAATCAATATGTTTGAATTTGTCAACTTTTTTTCAAGAGTAAGAATGAACAAGAACTTAAAATGCTATCTGTTTTATATGTGCAAGTGTTGAGAGATTATGCGAAGAATATCTTGTTTTGTAAATGAGAGTGTTCAGGCTGCGTAGCACGAGGTGTATGTATCTAATTGGTAATCGTACTTCATAACTGTACTTAAAGATTGAATGTTGTACTTTATTGATGAATTGGCCTCTGGCCTAATAAAACTATTGAATTGAATTGATCCTATAATCACAAACTACCTTAAAGTGATTAGCAAACTTTACCTGCAAGTATTAATCAGTCCCCTCTTTTTCTGAATAAAAAGGCACAACCTCTCATTACTGTACATTCTGATGCAAGTAGGTAACTCCAAAATCAAAACCAGCTGATGACTAGTTTCTCTCCTGGAAAAAAGAACAATATAATAAAATATAAACGAAGAAAAATAGGGATGATGGTGCAGAACGAATGTTCTGTAGGGAAAATTTTCGTGCATTCAAAGCAAATTTAGATTAAATATTTTGCTTTCATAAGAGGAAATGTTATAATTCTGATGAGTGAAAGAACCCACAAAAATCTAAGGAGAAAGATATTTTGAAGAAGATATACTTATACAATGATTATGGTATGTGATTACAATGAAGAAGATATACTTATACAATGATTATGGTATGTGATTACAATATGTCACTTACAAAGTTTACCATCTGAACATTTTTTTTTTTTTACAAAATAAATATCTACATTTTTGTGAGCTACTTTAGGTTAGAATGGAAATAGATTCACTGTAATGTAGTCTGTTTCAATTCTCTTATGATATCAGCTTTTTACTCTTTTAAATTAGTTTCTATGTAATTTTTATTTCAAAGCATGTTTTGATAATTATGGAAATGTTTCTTTCTTTCATTTCTTCATCTGCATAGGATAGCAGCTGTGCCCCTGAGGTAATGGTGCAAGCTCTTCATGTGCTAACACTACTCTGCCAGGACTGTCACAATGAACATCTTCCAAAGTTAGTGCAAAAAATCCTTCAAAGGCCATAAGCTGAAAACTAACTTTTTACATCCAAGTCAAACTCGGTTCAAATCTTGATCTGTGCTGAGCTTTTTTTTCTTTCATGAACTATTGACAGGAGTCTCATTCAGCTATAAAAATGCCAAATCATGTCAAGTTATAAAGTACAATAATCAGGATTTAGAAGAAAAGAAAAACAAGAATACGAAAGCTTACTATAATTGATTTAGATAACCACTGCACCAGTTCTTATTTTCAAAAGCAGCTCTTAATTTCAAAGTATTTTAAAGTCTCTGTTAAGTAAGAGGTAATGTACTCTTGACATCTGTAAAGCATAAATATAGTCATTCAAATTCAAAACTTATGAATATTTATACTAGGGAAAAAAAGACAAAGATGAAGTTATTACAGGAAGACAGCACAAAAGTTTGTTAATCAGAATAGCTTCCTAAGGAACTGCAAATCTCACCTGCCCTGATAAAATCAGGAATAAAAGTGCCATGTTATTGAAAAAGAAACAAACAGATTTTTTTGCTCAATTCTATGTTGATGACATGTTTGTAACCATGTATAATGTTAAACGGCCATGTTTTTAAGTTTTGGACAATACCTTTTGATCTGCAAATATATGGCTCAAGGTGTTGTAATTTGGAAAACAAAGCAAAAGCCATCATAAATAAATTACAGAAAAATAAAAAAATTGTCACTCCTCAAAAACCAAACATCAAATACTGCAGAGTAGAGTAGAGAGGTCTGGTTCAAGAGCTTTTATGCCAATGTTGTATTTTTGTATTTCTGCAACGGCATGGGCTCAAAAGAATAATTGTGTATTGTTTTAGTGCCTTACCAGAGAAAATCGAAAATTTCATAACAAACAAGAAATTCCAATGGATGGTAGCACAGTTGGGTCCAATAATTAAAACCTGCATAATTTGAATAAAAAAATCAAACAGCATTCAGATTACCTGTTTTATCCTTCTTTTGTATTACATATTGTATCTAGAACTTTAGATAATGAAGTTAAAATTTGTTCCCATTTAGTTCAAAATACCAGGAAATGACTGTGTTGTACTAATGCTTTTCCCCCCTTTTACCCAACATTGCAATTTGAACACACCAGATGATTGAAATAGTGTAAAGGTATGCTGAGCGTAGTGGCGACATGGTTTAAGCTATGTTTCTCTAAGTGGCAAGGCGGTGGGTGCCGAAGCATCTATAAGTCAAAGGTTCGAATCATACCAAAGGCAGACATTTCGGGCATTTCCACTAAAAAGCCTACTTCTCTCCACTGCTAATTTCATACCTTTACAATATTTCAATCATTATTTATTTTGAACACACCAGAGCAGGACCTTCAATTCAGTACCTCTGAAATCCTCGCTTCTTTTGTTTCTTTCTTTTTTGTTGTATCCTGTTATCTTTTTCATATTATTTTCCAGACTGCAGAGTATTGTTACCCGTGGTATCCTGACTAACTGTCTGCGTCAAATTTCTCATGTGTCTGTACTGACAGGAGCAGTGAGGCTCTTGCAGTCGATTTCTAGCCAATCAGCTCTTTTCTGCAAGCTCTGCACTAAGTCAGGTAGTACAGTGTACTTGTGACTGTGAGGTGACCAGAGGAAATCAGGCACAATTCAGAACTAAAATTACTAAAATTGTATTCAGTACCCTTGACAAAGTGGAAAATTTTTTACTTTACCTCACCTGTATCTGATTCATTCCATTTTCAAGACTATAAAAAAATGGTTTTCTACTTTGCAAGTTATTTTATTTAAAGGGCTTTAACTTAAACTTAATATGAACAACTTGTGCCTTATTCACCTTGGATGCCTCATATATGTTTTAAAGTTGATAAGAACTGTTGTTGCTCAGCTATGGGAATACATTAATTTTGTAAATTTTAGACTAATTTGTAGATAATAAGACATGTAGTTTGATACTAAGGCTACAAAATTCTTATAAAAATATAAAGAAATCTGTGTAACTATTAAAGCCCACTAACTAGTCCAAATCCATCTATTGGGAATGAGAACAGTGCACAAAATTATTGTTCTTGCCTGCAAGTAATTGACTTCAAAGAGGAAGTTTACCAACAAGAACGATAATTTTTGCTCAAATCTCATTCCCAAGTCTACTTTTTCTTTTCTTTTTCTTAACTATGTCTCAAAAGAATAAGGTTTAAGTCAAACATAAGCAGTGATCAAGGCACTAATTTTATGAAAATGTTTTGTGGTTTAAAAAATTTTGACTTAATATAGCCATGTCCACATAATTCAAACTGAGATAATTCAAGTACTTAAATAAAAAACTATATTCAGACTATGTATTTCAACCTTCTTATAATTCACTGGTTATTCAATTTTTGGATTATCTGAAGTTAAATTATTCTCATGGGGTTTGAAATAGATGTATTTGACTCTAAACGATGGTGAGTGCTCTAGAATCCACCATGAAATGAAGGCTTGAATGAAATGAAAAGAGACGAAATGAGCATCTCTTTCCGTACCCTCCAAGTAGGTGCAGATTACTCTACATCTCTCCCAGAGCATAGGGCACCAACAAAATTTCTCCAAGCATCCCTATCCTGTGCAAGCCAATTTAGCTCATTTAATGTTTTGTCAGCCCCTGATTTATCATTGTCCTCTGTCCTCCTCCATGTACCCTGCAGTCTACTTCTGCCTCTTTCCCTCTGGCCTGTGGGTTCCAAGCCAGTGCTACTGGGTGGCGATTTTTATCCATGCGGAGTACATGTCAGAGCCATCTCCATCTTCTAGTTTTAACCTCCTCTTCAATCGGATCTGCTATCCTCTTATTTGTGACCCTATGCTCCCATCGAATGCCCAATATTCTTCTCAGACATCTCCCCTCAAATCCCCTGAGTCTGCTCTCTACTGTTTTGCATAATTTCCATGTTTTCACAGCATATAGCCTGTTCACTTGCTTCTCTTTGAAAAGCGCTAATTTAACAATGGATTCAAATGTAGAAGTTGTGGAAAAAATCCTTTGAGGTATCAAAAGTATAAAGCAAAGGTCTCCATAAGTGGGAACTCTTGATAGCATATTTGAGGTGATGGTTCTGACTTAAATCTCAACATGGTGATATGCATCTTAGTGAAACATTAATCTTTTCCGCCTTCCTTCTTGCACCCTTTGATGAGGCACTATAAGTTAAAGATGTTCTACGGCTTAAATTTATTGCCATCAGAGAATTTTGTACACCAAGTCATACCAATAGTAACAGTCACAGATATAGATTAGAACCAGCAGCCACCTGGTGAGTTTTCAAAATTACACATGAGACAAAAAAAAACAACTTAAAATTCTCTACAATAAGTACCTTTTTTTTCGTGTGCATATAATACACGCACTCGCACACACCCTAAATAGAATACAGACAATCAAATAGGTAAGAAAGCAGCATAAATTTTATTATAAGCAGACAGAGAATAATTTTTTTCTATCAAAGTCAGGGATTTAAATTTGTCAATATAACTTTTATAACCATAAACTTTTCATGCTCTATTTTTTCACTGCACATGTTGCCCTTTAACAAGGCATATTAATGATAATAAAACACTGCATACATACAATCACACAGTGAAACAAAAATCCCTTTGGATTTGTTTAGGCTTATTGTATCATGGTCTTGGATTACTTTTATCTCTTTCAGCCCATGCTCATGCCTTTGATATGCAACCTTTTAAACTTGTGTCTTGTTTGGTTTCTTTTTCTAGTAAGCATTTGTATAACATTTGACATTTCTATATTGAGTTTTATTTTACAATTTACTCCTCAGAAAACTGTCCTTTGTTTTTGATGCATCAAGTCAATGCAAATAAGAACATTCCTGCAAAGAGTGATGATATTATTGTTTTTTACAAAGAGGTAAGCAGCATGCTGCATGAAGATAGAAAAAAAATTGTTGTTTTTTTTATAAAAAGAATGCTTGTGACAATTCTAAAGGGTTTTCTTTATGTGTAGCAAGAGCTTATTTAAAAGTACTTGTTCCTGTGAGTATGCTCCAACACAAGACATAATAGAACATGATCAATTAATTAAACTACCTTCAACAAGTTGTCCTGTCTATGAAATTTAAAATGTTTTGAAGTTTATTTGAATGCTTTCTACACTGTACTTTGCCAATTTCTCGCATGTTACCTGATATATATAATATGATATCCTTACCAGTACATTTCATGTGTGTCGAGTGTGATAGCCATGCAGCAACAGGGACTTCAGCAGCTGCTCTCCAACTCCTGCCCTTGTTCTAATGAGGTTTGTGTGATTGACACTGTCTGATCTTAAATCTTGAATCTCTCCTTAAAGTGAAGAGCTGTGCACAGTGTGAAGAGGCGATACAGTTTTTTTTGTTGAAAGAACAATAGTTCACGAAGCTTGAAGTCTGGTATACTATATTCCATGGACTGAGTTCAAATCTTTATTTTTTTTGTATTTCAAAAAAAAAATTTTTTACAAATTGTCTGATATTTATGGTTGTATTGGCTATTCCCAGGTAATTCTTTGTAAGAGAGACTCCTTATATACTTTTTGTGAGGCAGTTGTGTGCTAAAAATTTTCCAAGTTAAAATTAAGTAAAAGAAGATGTTTTAAATTCTTCACAAGGAAAAATATGTAGTCCAACTTAGGAAAACTTGGCTTCTATTGCTTTATGCATTCAAGTATATTTCAAGGCTTTTCCATTTTCATGGAAATAGCTCATCAAAACTTTATTGTTAAAAGATAAACACATTTTCAAGTCAAAGCAATCTCACAAAAAAAAAATTCATTTTGCAGTGAGTATATGATATAGACATATGGGCTTGATAGCTAATCATGGTGCTGAAATTAGTTTTCTCAAAACGGCCAAAAGCATGACCATGTTTTTTGTTGTACAACTACACAAAAACATGCGGCTATTTTTAAAAGTGCTGTTTTTATATTGTTCCCCTATTTGTATCATGGCACTTGAAATCTTGCATTTTTCACTTAAAATTTCTCAAATGGGATCACATGTGCTGCTTTACCTTCATCTTAATTTGGCTCTACAAATCAAGGAAGAATAATTCAGCGATGTCTTACTTAATTAAGCAGTTGTGGTTTTTACTTGGAAAAGGTCCACAGCCTTTAAAAGTATTTCTTTATGCACTTACAAGTTACATCCATTAGAAAACTGAGTTTTGCTATTTATTTTTAACTTCCACCAGCTTGTTTCTGGCATTGTCCTGGCCATGTACAAACTGTTCAGATTTTACCAACAAGACACAAAAAAGAAGAAGAACAGCAGCATGGAGTGTGCTGGAGTATTGTGGGCCCTGGGACAAGGAGTGACCTTGCTTCATGCAGTGGCTCAAGCAGACTCGGCATTTCTCCAGCACCACTCCCCTGTACAGCCACAGTACGTGAACCTTCTAAGTGGGCTGCGAGCTGTGTTCAAGACTGAAGCTGTTGGCTGGGAGTTCCACTGTATGTCATCATGCTCTTTCTCTTTATACCTCCTCAAAAGGCTAACCATGCAGCCTAAGTCACACTTAGGCAATATGTCTTGCAATTAGTCAAAATGAGGACTTGTAAGATTTCAGAAAAGGGAGAAAATAGCATTTGAAGTTAAAACGACTATAAAGGTCTTGAAGCCCTAGCAACCACACCAATCAGAATTAAACACATAAAACACATAAAACAAGATTGAGGCGTGAAAACTGTTTAGAAATGGTTTCAGTGTCAATATCTAAAATTTAAAAAAAAATGACTTCTGAAGACCCATTAAACTTTGGAAGCCTATATCAGCCATTCGACTTATGACACATTTGGACAGAATGTGAGACATATGTAAACTATGTTATTGAGCGATTCTCTTGACATTGCTCAATCATATGACATTAAATTTTGCTAAGCTATTAATGTAGAATTTTTAAAAAAAGGTCTTTTGGCCAAGGAAAAAATTACAATAAAAAACACATTTTTTGAGAATATCTCAAAATCAAGAAAAGTGACCTAAGCCACAAGCCCTTTGACAATATTCTCTCTTTTAACAGTTTTAAATGTAGTCATGGTATAATTTAACAGGGATGCTAAGTGTTCAGTTTTTCCAAGTTTTAACATTTTATCATTAATTGAATAATTTCAATAGTTATGTATTCAAATTAAGCTTTGGGAAATAAAAAATATGTTTTTTTTATACAGCTTCATTATTTGACCAAGAAGATAATAAATTTTATGACATAAAACTTAAATCTTTTCACGTTTCTGCCCTTTTCCCTTCTTCTATTCATTAGTATCAGCTGTTGAAGAGCTGTGTGATTTTGACCCGGACCTCAGTGATTTGTCGCAAGAGAGTGAGACTGAAGACAAAATGGTTCAAGGCTAACAGATACTTGATGCAATATCTTTGCGTTTCACCCCAGTCTAATGAAGAGTTCTTCTAAGGACCAAATAAAATAGGCCTACCAGACTACCCACCTGCGGAAGTGTAGTCTCATGACTCTCACTCATTATACCTGACTTCTCTCATGATAGGCCTGACTTGAATCATCTTTTTCTACAAAACACCAAATCAAGTTAGCCTACGGGGCCATCCACATGTGGGAATGCAGTCTCATGACTCTGCATTAGATCTGACTTGTCTCATCAAGGGTTGTACAAAAGACCAAATCAAGTAAGCCTACCGGGCTATCCACATGTGGGAATGTAGTCTCCTGACTCTGCATTAGACCTGACTTGTGTCATCAAGGGTTCTTCTACTAGTACTAAGGACCAAATCAAGTACTAGACTATCCACATGTGGGAATGTAGTTTTATGACTCTGTGCGACAAGCTTGCTGGCCTGTCTACACCGACATACTCTCTGGTCATTTCCAGCTGATCCAAGCCTATTGGAGTGTTACCTTTGACTTTTAACTTTAAAATTGCTCTCTCTGTTACTGATATTGGAGGTATCCTACTGGTGCATAGTAGAATAAAAAGTATCATGGAAGTGCTGCAAACAGGCAAGGTTTTATTTTGATTTCAAGTGATTGTAGAGCCATTTTTAATGCATAGGCTTTTTCCTCAGCATGGTCATTATTTTAATAATTTACAACAATGAATTTCAGATAAGCCTATATTTGTGCAATAAGGCAGTTGTTTCTTCCGGAGTTTAGAATCTATGAAAAAAAGTTACATTTAAGTATTTTGAATATGACAACCTCTATAAAATGGTTCACATATATTTAGATGAAAGAAATGGTGATAAGCATTTATCTTTTTTGTTCTTTCAATGATACCCCATTAAATACTATTACTAACCTTAAATTTTTGGGGCAAAGGAAAATATGGGAAAAATTTGTCAAAGAAGAAATGAATAACAGATTTCATTTTTTTTTCTGATACGAACAGCCCATAACAGCCTATGCATGAAATCCCAGAAAGGTTTTATAGAACAAGTTTTTTTATTGTAAAACAGTCAAAGTGCTATGAAACCATTGAGTAAAAATTGAAATAGTGATATTATTCCATCTGCCTTTATTGGGAGCAAATGATATCAATGTGAATTATGGAATAACAAAAAATGAAATAAAAATGTTAAAGTTTTATTTATGAGTTTGTCATTGTTTGTGTGAACTTAAAAGCACAGCTGAGAATAGTGAGATGTAAATATTTCTTTCAATAATATAAGATTTGAAAAATTATATATGCATATGTTGCAAAGCTAGTAGAAAGAATTAGCTAAAGAATAACTCGAATTCTATGTGAGGCAACCAGAGTGGATCTGGCACAAGTTGCTTAGACTAGCTTTATGTTAGAGCCCTTTTAATTCTTTAATTCATTATGTGCCCAGCTTTTTCTTATTGTCTTCTAAATGAAATTACTCATCATGTTAATAAGTTAGAGTTAAAATGTTTCTCAACCTCAGCAAGGATATAGAACACATTCTAAGAAATGTTAATTATTCAATATGTTAAAATTCTGACCTGTGCATGATTTACTCCGATCGCCTCATACATACCAAGGTACTAAAATGAATGTACTAGTACAAATTAATAGCACACCAACTGATGAAGATAAAAATCTTTTTGTTGAAAAAAATGTTAATTTTATTGTATAATGGGTACAAAGTTGTAGTGTATACAAAATTATAATGTGTATGAAATTTAAATACAGTCCAATCTTGATGTTTCAAACTCGGCATAAACAAAGTTTCAAGTTCAAAATATCTGAAATTTGACTTAGCAGTGTACATAAAATAGAAAAGATAAAATTAGTATTCTGAATTTAGTGTAAACTAGACAATTCTCCAAATTATCTAGGTTTGTGTTATCTGGACCAGACTGCACATTTTCTTTCAAGAATTAAGATTGCCAAGAAAAAATAGTTTTGTTTTGTCAGCATTTGTATCATCATATTTGAGGAGAACCTGCCTTGGAGAAAAACATTGTGATACTTGTCTAAGGCTATGTCTCCCTCTGCATGGCGTGACTTCTGGTCACTTGCTATTTTTGCCACACTAAAATTGATCAAGTGTGGTGATTAACAAGCCTAACCTATGATGCATGTCTAGTCTACTTTGACTTTTGCTTCCAATGGGTCCATTTAGGATATGGGGCCCAATCAAGAACTGGACATATGCCAGATTTGAAACGTTGCCATTGATCCACATATTATCGGCAAGCCAGCTCATGTTGGCTACACTACACGCCGCATAACAGATTGTTTGCAATAGTTCCACACAACCAGATGAAGTGCTTGTTAATAATTGCCTAACAAGGGTGAAACAGTAGTAGTGAAAAACATGTATATACTTGCACCTGACAGTATTACCAACACAAAGTGTCTGGTTATAAGACTATTAGAAAATAAAAGATCACTTCTGATGTATGGTCCGAGATCTTTGATTTCACTGTCAGGTGCAAGTATATAAGATAGTCCTTTGGTTTGTTTTTTTTAATTTACAACACAAAGTGTCTGGTTATAAGACTATTAGAAAATAAAAGATCACTTCTGATGTATGGTAAACCAAAGGACTATCTTATAAAAAGTAGAAAATTTACAAATATCAAATAAAAATGGGTGGCTTAACTAATAAAAACTGAATTGGTCTTTCAAGTTTCATTTGAAATAAAGTTCTTTCTATTGATTTGAGAACAAAGGTCAAACCATTAGTATAATCTAGATAAAAATTCCAATTAACTATTTTTGTTTTACTGTTCTAAAATTGCATTCAAGTAAGCTTTTAAATTTGTACATGTAGTTGTTTTGATTGGGGATTTTCTAGTGCTGCATTTTCATTAAGAGAAATTCTGTGTACTAGATATATCATCATATGATTTTAATACATGCATTGGTTTCAAAATCCTACATTAAAAATACCTGTCATGTAATGGAAAACTTAGTGATCATTGTAGGTAAAGTACTAAATACAATAGCATAACAAAACTCTAAAAGAATAACAGGAAAGTCATTGGCATTCCAGCGGCTGTACAAAACCCCATAAAAACTTAAAGTAAATGTGTCTTTAGATTCTTCCTAAGATAGTAAGAACTTTTAACTTAAGTCAGGAAATGTTTTAATATAAAAGTTAAGGCTGTCCCACAACTTATGACCGCTGACAGAGAAAGAGTGTTTAAATGTACTGGTAGTTTTTTTTGTTGTTTATTCATTGGAAAAAAATCTTATATAACCAAAAAATAGTGATGAAAGTTCTCATGAGTATAATCCACTTCCTAAACACTTGTTGAATATGTAATGCATATACCCCTGTATCACCAATGGTCTTTATTTAGCTTGGTTTTCCTGTCCAACCCATCAGGTCTTTTCATGATTGTAAAACATTTCAGTTTCAGTTCCCTGGTTTTACTTTTTTCCAGAAGCCATTTACATTATACATAACTTCAACAAAAAATAATTATTAATCAAACAGCTTACATACTGGTTATTGTAGGCATAAGGCTTAAAAATGAAAACAAACAGATTGGTAATATTAAGTGTACGATGCCTCTTTTTTCCTATATTTTTTCACTGCAAAATAATAAAATATCTCCCCTGCGTAATCAGTTACAAAGGTAATCTGAAAAATTTTGGAAAAAAAAGGTTTATATTACATAGGATATGTAGAAGTTTCAAATCCGAGATACGTAACTTCAACCTCTGTACATAAATTTTCAAATTGTTCCAAAATAGAAAAAATCAGCCATATCAATCAGATTCCACTGGACTGCAATCAAACTCAAAGTCTAATTTGGTATGCTGGTTCCTCCTGAAGTATGGAAAAAAGAAAAAGAGAATTATAAATTGTTTACTGGTGTGATAAAAAAGCACGGGCAAAGCAGGGAAGGGGGGGGGCAGAACAGTCGGGAAATATTACACGCAATACATTTAATTTGGAACTGATTAATTTCAATATTTACACATGAGTGATGTCCCAATTTTCACATTATAATTCATTTATATTTATTGAACAACGAATTTTATTAAACTTCCAAACGTTGAAAACTGCATACAATTTTAATATTATACATGTAGCTTTGTGAGACCTAATATTTTGATTTAAAACACAGAGAAAAACTAAGAAGAGGAGCAAGATTACCCCTTACTTACAAAGGCTTTTTCTCACCATAACCTCAACTGAACGGTCTGACATCTGACTTATTTGGCCTTGTTGCAAGACATAAATGATGTAGTGCAGTGAAGGTTAAGATTTATCTGGTAGTGTTAACTGTTATCGTAAACGAGATACATCAAGTACTGGTTAGAGGCCTCTTTAAATCGTTTATAATAACCATGGGAAAATTTAAAAGCCGTTTTTCTTCATTTTCTTGAAATTGAGTGTGTAATACCTCAAGCCAAAATCGAGATATTAAAATAGGTTTATCAATATCATTACCATAAGACTTAAAAAATTCAAGCAATGTACTTTTATCTCTTAATGTCCAAGACTCGCAAGTTCTCATTTTGTGGGAACGCTACTCATATGCTGCCCAGAACAATCAAAGTATAGCATATACTGTAAAAACCATATCGGAGATACTGCATTTGACTATCCCTGGCAGTATGACTATGAGAAATAGCTAGATATCTGATCACAACATCACCAGTATATGAAAGTATGCTTTGCGACGTGAACAAATAGAATTAGATACGCTTTGTTATGTACGTCAAAACTAAAAATCAATGTTTTTTTCAATCTCGTATTCCTATGTTATAGACATGTGATTAAAACGTAACAATCATATCAGTATAACTATAACGAATAATATCCAGAAATCAAGGTGCGGGTTGTACATGTATTGAACTGAAAGCTGTATAATGAATTAATTTTGAGCGGGTCTGGACTTACAAAATAAAGGATAGCGATTCTCACTTTACTGCTTTTATTTTCTACATATCAGAGCCAGCTTGTAAAGTACAGTGTAGGCTGAAGCCAAAGAGCCTTTTTCTCCTAAATACTATTCCTAGAGTATTGCAGTGTAGTCGGCCTGTTCAAAATTGTCGTGTATCAAAAAGGATAAGAAAATTTAATGCCAGTACGAAAATTATACGTCATTACATAACAATTTCAACTCCGCCTTAATCGATCTTCATTTAACTTGACTTTTTTTTGTGTGTGTCAGAAGGGCGGGAGGGGAGGGGGGGGGAGGGGCAATTATATACAAGGACTTGCACATAAGCAGATTTTTCACCTAAGTCGATGTTATTGGTCATGTCCCATGGAGATCGACTTAAGCGTAATTAGTTGACATGCCTCCATTCCATGAAGAAAGAAGTTCCTTGGCAACTGCATTTTGAGAGGCCAACATATCTAGACTCATTATCATCTGTAAAACTGAAAGAGTATGCGTTATTGCAGGATGTCTGCACTAGTACTAGGTGTCTGCATAACTGATCTTAAAACTAAAACGACGCGTATCTACCTTGCCATTGGGGACGTCCACATTGACAGAGCTCATTGAGACGGCCGGGTTGAAATAGGCTTCCTTTTCTTTCTCCGCATTGGGGTCGACCACGAACCCAGGGACATAGTCGACCAGCTGTCTGTGCTTAACTAGTGCAGGACCCCAGAATATGTTAGGCGTGGAAACGTTCTTCAGTTTCTGGAGATAAAAAAGGACATTACCAAGCAACCAGAAAAGCAATACCTTGCTGTTTTAACATGGTGTTGAAAACAGGTCGTTTCGTTCTTCTTGACGCTTGTCGGCTCTTAAAAATCACAGGAACAATAATTAATTTTGTTGCTTAGTTTCAGCACTACGAGTACTAAGCCCACAGTACCTACGCATTGGCCTTCCGTAAAGTGTGGGCTTCTTTTTGCTTTCAAAGAGTATTAATACTAGATAAGTGCATTGGAAATGAAATAAAGTCAAACCCTCATGACCAAAAAATTTGTTACCTTTATGCAAGAGTTGCCTGTGAATCATTACAAAAATATGATGAAATACAGGATGGAGCTGCCAAACAGTGTTGACTTTACCTTTAAGCAAGAGTTTCCCTTTAATGATTTTGACTTTAAAGGGCTTCCTCTGTAAATTGTTAAAGTTGCAGTGCACCAACATGGAGTTTTCCAGTTTATGGTATTAGAAAGTTGGCTGCAGTTATACTTATATCCGTTGCTTAAGATTTGCTTCCAACGGCGACCATGGATTATCAAATAATTTTCCTCACAAACACCATCGTCACCTGTGTCCCTGTTTTATTCACTGCCAGTTTATTATCTTAAAATCTGAGGACTTTGCCATGCCGCTACCGGGCAAAGAACATTCTGAAATAAGTCACTGAGTTTCTTTTATTCTTTATCATCACTATTGTCAGCTACTAGTTAAGGTATAGACCCGTATTGTAAGCGACTCTTGCCACAATAATAAATAAGTACTTGCACCAAGTCGCGTGCGTATAAAACAGCAGGAAATCGTCACATATCATAATATTTATGGCGTGAAGCCCGAACGGGTGTTGTAAGCAATGAAATATAGATCAAATGATGATCCGGGTCTTGGACGATGGTGAACGTTGCAAGGCCTCCATTGTGGTCAACAGAGCCGAACAGGACTGTGTCCTGCCCCAACGCTTTCAGCATAACGAGCGCAGTTATGCCAACAGTAACTCTAATTGCCCTCACAACCAGCGGGCTAGGGATTGATGAAAAGATGCCAAAACACAAAGAAAATGCAGGAATTTACGGCAAGAAATTGAGAGAGAGAGAGAGCACTCATGATTTTCTCTTTGCTGATGACTATTCCCTCAATGCCCATGGTGGCCACGAAATGCAAAGAATGATGGCTAGCTTCTCCACAGCCTGCGACAATTTTGACTTCACCATCAGCAACAAGAAAACCCAGGCAATGCTTCGAACAGCTCCAGGCAGCCAATACTTGCAGCCACCGATATCAGAGAATAGTCAAACCCTACAGGTTGTGGAGCCTAGGCCCTATCACCGTAACTACTTTTGGGCCATGCCATCCCGCAATGCCAACGTCCCTTTAGAGATCGTAAAGACAATCAGTGGTTTCAGGAGACTGGGGAAGAAAGTATGGGAAGGATGAAGGACTAACCTTCAAACAAAATGAATGGTACACAATGCAATAGTCCTCACCATACTTCCTTTTTCAGTCTCTGCAAACGGTCATAAAGTCTGGTCTATTTACAGACGAAAGGAAAGACAAATAAATGTAAATCGCTTTTTTTCTTTAGGTGCCTTAGAAACCTCCACACCCGTTGGCTAAACAAAATCCTTGATACGAAGGTCATACAGTATTGAAACAAGCATATCTCTTCAGCATCATCACCAACGTGCGCGAAGTTTGACTGAGATGGACAGGCTTTGCCTCCCGTAAGTCTGAAGATTGAATATCAAAGCAGCTCTATCACAGTGAACTGTATCAGTGCAGACGTGCAGCCGGAAGACGCATGAAAATCAATTTAAAGGTCTCTCCCAAGAACTTCGACATCAATACAGCCTCCAACAGACCTCCCTGGCGTCATCTCATCACCCAATGTGCCACCACATCACAGGAGTGCAGAGGAAAAAAAGCAATACATAAAGTCAGAGCTACCACTAAATACCAGCAGGGACAGCGTAGCCCATGCCCACTCCTGTCCTTCCAGTGCATTGGTCACACCGGCCACACCTGGACCCACCGACACAAGTCAGCCGCAAACTAATTCGATGTCGCTGTCACCTTCGATACGAAGAATGAGCAATAACTCGCTGTCGTAAAAAGAACACAATTTATAATATTAATACTTAGGCAACGTTTAAAGTGCGGTAAACTAACCTTAAAAGAAAGAAACGAAACCACCCAAACAGGTTTACAAACTAGCCAACCCACTATCAAACAGAGAAACAAAATAAACCAAAAACAAAAACAAAACCAAAAACAACAAAAACAAAACGCTATAGCCACAAGGCATTGCATATTAACGAAATGGCCAAGTTTTAACAATAGCGGGTTCCGATATAGCCAAGCCTACGAACCTGAAAGAAATCACGACCCTCTTTCTCTGTGCACAGAGTGTAGACAACCCAGAACGGGATCCAGAAAGCAGCGGCTGCCACCATCAACCATCCGAGAATATCGCCTGTATAATCGTACTCGTAGGAGCCGTAAGTAGCTGGGCTGTATTCAACGATGGCGAAGATCAGAATGAACTGCATAACAAAGGAAATACAAAGAGGCTCTTTTATATTGAAATTCCAAGAAAATACTCCTAGTTCATTCTTAATTGAGCGGATAAGCACCTATATTGATAACAGACTTACCAGAAGTAAACATCCAGGGTGCGGTGGGGGGTGGAGGGGGGGGGGGGTAGGTACACAAACCTGGGATTTCTGGCTAACGATACAGTTTTGTATGAAACATTTTCGTTTTGCATTTATCTTTTCTTTAAATTCTGAATTGGTCTAATTGCTTTTCAAATAGATTTTTACACTTGCAATGTTTTATAGAACATTGAGTCTGCTTTATTGTGGGTTGAAGATTTTAAAAGTATGAAATTAGCAATGGAGAGAAGTAGGCTTTGAGAGGAAATGCCCGAAATGCCTGCATTTAGTATGATTCGAACCCTTCGACTTAAAGTAGCTTTGGCATCCACCGCCATACTACTGAGAGAAACATAGCTTATACCATGTCGCCACTACGCTTCTTAAAAAAAAAGAGGGTCTTTGCTTAGCCTCTCTAAACGGCTTGCTTACTTTGAAGATCAAAATCGCACCAAAAGCAATCACTCGAATCCGGAAGCACACCAACACTTAGTCTTAAACAACAAAAAGGGAACAAACGATTGCTTTATGCTGGATTGGTTGAAAAAAACTTATTTGTATGGTTTGGTTTGGTTACCAAGACACACAATCGTCTATTTTATCCCTCCCCCATCAGCAATTATTCACAGATTGACAGAGTTGTTTGTTTTAACAAGAATCACGGCATTACTTATTATGTAATATTTACAAGTGGCATGTTATTTCTTGAAGTTTTTTTTTCTCATTTGATCTTTCGCATAATAACGTAAAAACATAAAGCCACACATCTTACCAAAACGAGGGCTGGTGATACAAACATCCAGAGAATTTTCCACAATAAGAGCGGGCGCGCACCATACATAATTTTCATATCCTGGAAGAAACGCTCAGCGCCTACAAACAAGAAAAAACATTTTTAATGACATTTCTTTCGATCGACTTGCCGATGTCAGTATTTTTTTCCCTTTTAATACTGAGTCTACGAATTTATACATTTAAAACACAACTATGAGGGCCTAGTTTTCTTCCAAGTGGAGAAATCGTTACTCGTCTAATTTATGTTCATTATCATTAAAACAGTAATCACGTATTAAACTCGACGCCACTCGCTCCGACAGAATTGGGCGGGCTAAATCGCCCTTCTCAACTGTAACGTTATGAACGAGTCTGCCCCAATCTGCAACTATATACATGTAGTGAAATAAAGTATTGTCTTATTGATGACTAGTGGTGACAGCATGTTTTTGGTTTAATAGTCGGGAATGCATCGGGAAAAAACGAATGGCATGAGATTTTAAACTAATAATCTCACCATAGATATAAGAAATGGCAACACTCTGTACGAATCCAATTGTCATGAGCGAATAAGACGCGGCGTATGTGTCCATGAGATTGAGTAGATAAGCGCCTCCCTGCGGTAAAGAATAAAACACTGTAGTAAAGAAAAGTAAGTTTATATTTCTAAAAAATTCTGCAAATATAGAATCCATCTTGTTCAAGTACATGTAATGTCATTCTCTGAAGCCTCTTTGAAGTCTCTTCGTGAATGATGCTGGGTCTTTGTCAGCCCAATCACTGTCTTGGGATTGCGGAAGCTTTCTCCAAGCACTGAGAAACAAATTTAAAAAGACATTTGCTTTTTATCTAACTAAACCACAGTTTCCTATGTGAACCACGAGAAAAGAAGATAAGCATTGGAACTATGAAATTGATTTTACGGCGAATTTGAGTTTAAACTTAAAGCCCCCTATGAAATTTCCACCCTCACCTTGCTTAAGGACGACTTACATAACAAGCAAAAAGTGCTAGAGTATCAATCTATTAGACAACCAAACGTGTTTCACCACTCAACTAAGCTAAGGCAGTCGACATCGAACTAATCATCATAGTTATCTTCATAAGCGGCGCAACCGACATAAGGGCATTCAGGCATTACTCTGAGAACATCTTTTGGAAGTCCAGGGGCTAACCAGTGTATAGTTATAAGACCCAATGAAGCCTTTTAAAACATTCCTTGCCCTCCTAGAAATTTCATCCCGGGATGTATGCGGTCACTGTCTTATAAGTTATATCATTGACGAGGCAAAAATGATGCAAAAGTTCAATTCTAAACCCTGGAGAAAAAAAAACATTGGAAAATGGAAAGCCGGTAAGACTTCCTAATTGTGATCATAATAATAGTTATGAATCTACTTACCTCTGTGACGAGGGGCAGGCCGAGCAGAAGCATGCCTATACAGATCAATAATATCACGAGAGTCTTGTACTTTCTAGTTTTAGGCCACTGATCCAGAATTGCCGATAACAAAGTTTCCACCATGGCAAACTGGTAAGAAAGAAGTGAAGAGCAAAAGAAGAAAAAAACGGAAATAAAAACGTTAAGTTAAACGATTTAAATCATAAAAAATAGATGCAAATCAACCGCATACCTCAAGGCACCACTTTTACAACCCCAGTTCTTGCTTTGATAGTACGGATGCTTGGATTTCTTCGATCATCGACTCACAAAACATGGCAAAGTTTATAGAATGCATATCATCATAATTATATTAATGACTTTGATGTGGATGGGGAGCAAAAAAGATTGGTAGGACTACTCAGAGATAGATAAACACGCTACATCCCAGGTTTTGTACTGTACATCATTACAAAAGTGTTCAACTTTCCGTAGCAGAGAAAAATATCTATTGGTAAAAAGTCAAGATGTGACTCACATGATCTCACCCTAAACATGATATGGGCATACATAAATGTCTAAAGCTATTAGGTCCTTAATTGGCGATTGTGAGTTACATCGCAGACTCACATTTATCGTAGCTTCGGCGAGCAGTGTGGATCCCTCTATTACACAAGACTCATCTGACCAGGAACGTCAACGCTCAGGTCATACATAAAACACTTTGACATTCCATCTTTGCAATACAAAACTAAACAGCCTAAGTGTATAACACTGTCCTGGCTTTTGAACCCCTGAGAGATCTCTACACAATATTATCATATCCTTAATACATAAAACAGTTTGTACCATTGATTTCGCTATCCATTCCTGACAAGATCAACACTAATCCCTCTATAACACCGACTTGGCTATCCAATCCCAACAATATTAGCACGAAGTTTTCTATATAAGAACGCTGAATTAGCGGTAACCAAATAACATCGATTGCAAGCTCTATATGAAGTTGATTTGAATGTCCAACACATGAAAAGTTAATTTAAAACCTCCATAACACTGACCTGGCTATAAAGCAAGATCAACACAAAGCCCCCTATGTAGGTATGATACACCGAATCTTCTGTATAACACTATCCTAAAAATATCATACAAATTTTCTGTTAAGACTGATTATGCTGCAATAGCAACGCAGAACCCGTTGGGCTAGTGGCCTGTCTTAAGCTCAATAGCACTGACCTGGCTATCCAACCCCAATAAGATCAACATGAAAAAGAAGGCAATAGCCCAAAAGGGCGGGGCCGGAAGGTGGGTCACAGCCTCTGGATATACGATAAACGCCAAGCCAGGTCCTGGGACGACAAAAGTAAAACAAAAATTAAGTGAAAGCATAAATACGTACCAGGTACTTTAATAACAAAAATACTTACAATGACCAACCCTGAGAATAAAAGCTTTGAGATGAAGTACAGGCCTATCAGTAGTGAAAGCAGTGGATTACAAATTTGTGTCATTGCGTGTACTTTCAGCTTGTTTTATTTGAATTTGATAATGTTCGATCGCTGTTGAGTCTTTGTAGAACTAGAAGCATGGGCTTTCGACTTTGTTTTATCCCTTGATAGCTAACTATCCCGTTTCCTCAACTTAAAAAATGTGCCTCTTTGTAAAGGACTATAAATATTGGTTTCATATCATCGTATACAGTTAAGTTGAGAATCTTGATAAGTATATATGTACCTATTTATCTATTTATCTTGGTATGTATGGGTGTACCTATCTCTTTATCTCTCTTACTATGTGTGTCTATATTTCTAGTTATCTTGCTTTCTATCGATCTATCTATCTTGCTATGTATGTGTCTATCGATCGATCTATCTATCTTCCTATGTATCTATGTATCTACCTATTTATCTCAATATATATCTTCCTACAAGAGAGCAACAGATGATCAACCTACCGCTTTTTACAACGTCCTTGATGTCTGCATCAATCTGGGCCGCCATGTGACCGAGATAGGAAAATATGACGAAACCTCCAAAAATACTAGTTAAAGAGTTGCCGATTCCAACGACGAGCGTGTCACTGTTTATGAAGTTTAAAGATAGATGAAATAAACTAAACACTATACAAGAATATGTAAACAGATAAATGAAAGGTTGATGTCTAAAAGGGTAGGTGAGTGAAGAGTAGCAAGAGTAAATAAAGAAAATGAGGAAAAAGAGTGGAGGAAGCAAGAAAGAAAACTTTTATTTGAAGGGAAGACATGTTGACGGGTATATAAAAGGCGCATAGATAGATACGAAGATAGATAGTTAGATAGGTAGATACAAACATGGCAAGACAGATACATACATACATACCTAGCGAGATAGATCGTTCGATAGAAAGCAAGATAAATAGATAGATGTATAGTAATATGGATAGATACACACATAGTATTCAAGATTCAAGATTCAAAGATTCAAAATTCTTTATTGATCCCACTAGGGGAAATTCTTGGGACAAGCTTCTCATAAAAAACAAAAAACAGTTATGAACATAGACATAGAACGTATAAATTAAAAATGTTAGTATTTATAATCATTAACTTTAACTTTAAATCACAGCCTTTTTATATTTAATAATTATCTATATACTAATATCACCATGGATTGGATGTAGAAAAGACAAAGACAACAATACAACTATTCATATCTACAACCAGATAGACTTTATAATATGTAAACAACAACACAAACATTTAATAAACAACGCACAATCATACGGCGGTACAATCGTTTCATCGGACCACAAACTTGTTAAAACTACAATCGATATTTCCAAACACAGTCTATGGAAGGTAAAAGAAAAGACGCAATGTGCAACAAAAGCTCGCTTAAACATAGCTCAGCTTGGCCAAAACAAAAATGTCACACATAACTACACAGAACAACTAGGCCAGCTACTCAGCCAAGTTGACTAGGAGCAAAAGGTAAACACACAATGGAAACTTATAAAACAATGCATAGTAACAGCAGCTAAAAATAACATTGAAGAAGTACCAAAACAAAAGGCATATCCACGTTGGGACAACGAGGTCAAACACCTATCAGACAAACAAAAACAAGTTAGACTTGAAATTCTGAACTCAAAAGAACCACAGAAGATTAAAGACCTGAAGAAAGAGAGAAACTTCATACTGCACATAATCAGAGAGAAAACAAAGAAATAATGAGCATTTAGACGAGTTAGCCAGCAACATAGACAAAACATCAAGCGATGACGGCATGTTTCAAGCTGTAAAAGTCCTGAACCGAAAAAGATTTGAAAATCCAAAAGTACACGACAACGATGGGAAGCAAGTTAGCAACCCAAGTCAAATACAACTAATCATTGCCAACCACTTAAAGTCAAAGTTTAGAGAAGATAACATCCACGACATAGAACCGTATTTCGGACAACCAAGAAAACTGAAAAGCCCTATAACAGAGAAAGAGGTTAGAGCAAGCATTAACAACCTAAACAACGGCCGGGCACCAGGACCAGACAACATAAGTGGTGAATTCCTAAAATTTGCACCACATCTTATCGATAACAAAATTGCTAAGAATTAAACCAAAACCTTTGAAAGACACGAAGACCTGAACATCAACGAAGGTCTCTTTATAGCTTTGCCTAAACCAA
>BMAT01000808.1:148213-161314 GCA_019649035.1 Elysia marginata | reverse complement strand
CTTATGAAGTGAGAATCCAGAGAGCAGGGCTCGGGTTACTTAATTTTTTAAAAAATTTTTAGCTGTAGCGGAGAACGGTGGTAAAAATGTCGTTCTAAAATCTTCAACAACAACGTTTTTCTACTTTTCCATACCCTCAAGAAAAGTTTTGAACATTGCTTAAACCGGTGCTTGAAAAATCTTCAAAAAGCTTTAAAAATCTTTAAGAAACGGGTGTGCAATGCATGTTCCTGCGCTTTTGAACGGATAAATAAACAGATCTCTTTCATTATTCTGTATTAAAGGATATCGCAATCTTTTTTGAAGTTTGCAACATGTTTTCAGGTTAGTTTAGGTTTCTGTTAAAGTGCATTATAATTTCTCCTAATCTTTAAAAAAAAACTTTGCGTCAAGAAATGTCTGCTGGAAAAGACTTCCATGTAGTTGGAAAACAGAAGCAAGCACCTATTTTGGACGCAATTATTTTACTTTTAGCGACACATGTCCCAAAGAAAATGACCGGCTCTGTGGCCTAGCGTTAAGACACTCGCTCAGAGATCGGGAGATGTGGGTTCGATCCCCGGTATGCAAGCGCTCCTTACATCACAGTGTGGAAGCACGCTTTCAATTGTCCCAAGCGCCGTCTCTGATATAACCTTGTAGATGAAAAGAGACGTTAAAATTCAAACAACCCAACCCAACCCGAAGATAATGAAAGCTCTTGCGATACCCCCCTAACTAAAAGTAAAGTTTGGTACTGCTATTTGTCTAGCAGTCCTTCCCTGAGTCTCTATAAAATGGTAGACGCGATGAAGCTTTTAATTGAAAGGCTTTTGATTTGACTATTTTTTTACGATGGCTATGGTGAAGTTACAGGAAATGCAAAACGCGCAAATTGTGGTACTTATAATGCTTGCTATCGTGACGTCCGATATCTTGAAATTTTTTTTTTTTTTATGATTTTCGAACTCCATCTAGTACCACTGTTTTTTTTTAATCAGGTTAAACTTGCTCTCCACCATAGGAATGTCTATGTCTTTGCAAGCACTTTTGTGTTTTAAAATGTTCATTGAAAAAAAAATTCATGAATATTTTTAATATTTGTTTTTTTTTAATACACGAAGTAAAAAAAAATGATTTTTCCCTTCATTTTCCAAGATTTCTCCAAAAGTATACAAAATATTTTAAAAGCTCACGTCTTCTTATTTTCCGCAATCAAATGCACCCAAAGTCTAACTTTCAAACAATCAGGTTAAAAATGAAAAAGGAGATATGCCTGGTTTTTTGTCAAAGATAATCAAGTTTTGAGCAAAATGCATTTGAAATAAAAGAATTAAAGGGGAAAAATATCTAAAAAGATTGATTAACAGATTCTACCAAGTAACCTAAATTTATGAATTTGTCGGTGTATTCGATTTTTGAATTGGATGACCTTAACAAATCTTCGAAACATGGACTTCAATATAGCAAAATAAGTTGAAGCTTAGGAGGGTCTTCTTCCAAGTTCTTTGAGAAACCTTTACCAACTTACCACGAGCTGTCAGAGTTTTAGTGGGTTCGAAGAGCAAGAGTGTTTTGAGATTAAGAGAACGTAATGACAAAACAGGAAAAAGTAATTTATGACCAACATCAATTATCTGAGATTAGCAGGAATTTTCCGAGGTTTTTTAATCCATTGGTAGAAAATACGGCAGTAGGAAACATTACTAGGAAGTTATCAGTACCTAACAAAGTTGTTTCACAAAAACTCCACGGTATAACGACACACCGGCTGTCATTAAGACTTCCCCTCATTCTACTTAAGCTTTGAGAGAAGTAGTACAAGATATCAAAATATTTTTCATAAGGCTTTTAGCCCTCACGTACACGCAAGCTTTCTTGACTATGCATTAAGAGGGTTATAGTGCTAATAAACATATGCGTACAAAGTAATCTTAAACGAAAGCAAGTGAACTTGGAATATTTTGTGAACAGAACTCAGAGTAGCAGGACTTAGAAAGGAGTCGGGGCATTTAAATAAATATATAAAATACCAAAGTTTGACGTTGAACAGTCACAATAAAATGTGGAATCTCTAAATGATGATTGAAAAGGCAGTTCATGACATAGGAAACCCAACAAATATCTTTCGTGTATTTTGAAATAGGACATACCCTCATATCTGCAAACTTTAGGCCAAATTTGAAACCATAATGATGGAATTGGGGAAATGTTCATGTAGGCCTACTAAGAGTCGGGAATAAGTGTGTACAAATCTCCAAACAAACCCTAGGTAATGCTATATCTTTTTAGTACCTCGTAATATAGGACAGGGTCACCTATGCAAAGATAGCATAAAACCAGAAAAAAGTTTTGATGGTCATACATAAAAATGTATTGACAGTGCACTCCAAAGCCGAGAGAAGACATAAGTGTCGAAGAGAATTCCAATCGACAAGAAGACGGATCTGGTAAAAAAAAACCCTGGTGGCAACCTACGAGCTTTTTGTTCGGCAATTCCCACCAACTAAATAAGTTCAGGTCTTATTTATCACCGTAATTTTTGTGTAAGCCTGATGTAACTTTGACATGTTTACCTTAGTTGTTCAGCATCTTTGATTTCTTACTGCTGGAAAAAAAGCATCTTCATTTCAAGAATTTCATCATAGATTCCACCTACATCAAAAAGTTGACTTTCACTGTAGCTTTTTTTAGAGCCTTTGGTCCAGGACAATTGCCCTTAACCTCAAATTATTTTATTACTTTCTAGTTTTTGATCTCTAAAACCTTTACTGAATGTTCAAAACAGTCTATCCTTACTATTAATAAAGTCCGCTTTTTATAAGGGGCGTTATATCAACCATGTATACTAACGCTTAGGAAAGTTTTCATGGTGCTGTTACCAGCATGCAGTGATTGTAAAGAGATTACAATGCAATGGTTCTTTTATTGAATATCCCTAATAATCGCTAAAATACCGTTTCGCAAAGATATTTGACTATTACAGTGTCATTTAGCCATGATGATCCTTTAGTTCACTTTGAATTTTGAGGGTTTTTTTTTTAAAAGATAAACAGCTTTGATAAAAAAATATCATAAAAAGCCATTGAGCGTGATGGCCATTAGTTATGTCTACTTTCCCCTTTTTCTTATCCTCTCTCAGAACCAAGACATAAATATCATATTTCCGGGCCTGGTTAAAACCGCATTAAAAATGATCGAGCAAGGTTTCTAGGCGTGAAAATTACACCAATATACAGTAAACTTTATGTTATTAATTTTCTTATAGACAACAAGCCAATAACATTTTAGCACCCGTCTCAAAATGCTCCCACTGCTTGCATGTATAGCGGTCTTACATTATAAATTTTTTTCATAATGTCAAAACTTTGAAATAGCTCCCTGAACTGAGCGTACAAATAATGTCGTCAATAGCAGCCTTTTATTGATAGTCAACAGGGCTACTAAAAAGGCACAGAAGCTGAACAGACTGCCAGAAAAGTAAAAAAGAGATTGAAAGAAACGCTAAAAATATTAAGGCTTTGAACGAAACCACCTTTTATAAATAGCTGTCCTTTGTGTGTGTCTATTTTTCAGGTATGGTGAGAAGAAATTAAATTGGCTTATGGAATTCTTTTTTTTTTTACCTTTTGCACTAAAATGACAGAAAACCTCACTGCCATTTCTATATATCAAGCATGCTTATAGTTATTTTTGTTCGGCCTTGGTCTTCTAAAAAAAATTCAATACACAGACTTTGTCTAAGTGCAAGCAGCAAGTCGTAAGAAAACAGAACCTGTCAAATAAACACAAAAACTAAAGTTCTGCTTCCTAAAAGTTTATGCAGCGACAGGGCAGAATGTTTACAGTAAGAAAGATATAATATGCGAAATTAACCGGAGTAAAACCGAGACGTCTGTTTGGACAGTTAGTTTCTTCCTCCAGTTGACCAAGCTGATGTTATTGACACAACGTCTGGTTACATCTCCAGCCTCAAAAGATTAAAACAAGCATATTGCACTATAATTGCAGGCTTTGTAATGAAACACTACGCTAACTCACAACTTTGACAACGTGTAAGCAAGAACTATTAAATGACATAAAAAATGCACAAAATAAGAGCTGTGATTATAGATGCACAAAACACAACTACCACTACCACCACCACCAAGTAAAACAATAACAACAGCACAACCACAAAATCAATATCAATAGCAGCATCACAATGAGAGCAACGAGAACAACAAAACGCAAACCAGGCTTTGTAACCCCGTTTTTCTTAATTCTCTTTTTGTTATGCTATCTCCAGGCATACATTCATTCAAATTATGTGTGGCAAAAATCATTTAGTGCAAGGTAAAAACATAAAAAAAAATTATTTAAAAAATACGCAAAAGAGACGCATATTATTTGACACGTCCAGGTCAATTGAAAATGAATTTAAATTAGATCTATATAACTACCCAGAAGTAAACGAGGAAAAAAACTCATAAGCGAGAAACTGCAAACATTAAAAACCTACACAAAAGTACAAAATCTGTTTGGTAGCGCAAGCCAAACTCAGGAAAAAGAAAAATTTCAAGTAGTAAAAAAAACATAAACCGACGCTGAATGCATTTAGGAATGTACGATTTTTATATTTTTGAAAAAAAAACCAGACAAAAAATCAGTGCACATTTCTGGTAGTGCTTTGAGTTGAAGTGTTATCTTGACACTTTATACAACAGAAGCTGGAGTGAAAGCGATAGCCATATGATTAACCATAATTCTTTTATTCCCAAAGAAAAATAGGCTAGAAACATGATTTGCCATGCTCGAGTTATTACCATACGAAATTGATCTAAGACCAACACGTTTGGACCCTTCACGTTTTCGTGTCAAGGATTGCTATTCTGACATAACATTAGTGTCACTTTATCGAACTGTAAATTTTGCTATAAACAGGATCTTGCCGTGAACAAATGTAAAACCTTGGTGCTATATAGTTACAAATTGACACGCACTTAAACACATATTTATTTGGCAAACGAATCTAACCTCTACGTTTGCATTTAGTTTTGCAATGCCAAGCTTCCTAATCGCTCCGAAGGAAATCAGATAATCAAAGATTTCGCACCACCCCCAGAGCAACAGCCTCGGGTCAAATAGTACTATTGGTAAATGGGTGTTTAGCAGTCATGGTAACTTTTCAGAAAAAAAAATTATTTTTACTCAATACAAACTGTTCTATCAAGTTTAAGTTCATCACATGATACATGGGAAAATCAATATTAAATCTTCCTTACCATGAAGGAGTTTTTTTTTTATTCCAATACCATTTTTCCAGTTATGTTGAAGCATCTAACATTTCATCTATTCAAAAGATAACCTGTTCAAAAGTTTTTGTGCTGCCGCGCTTTAAAGTGAGCAACCCGTCGCTAAGTAATGAAAAAAGAAAATCCGCTTCCGTCTGCCGGCATAATGGAGAAGATTAGGATGCGCTCTTTTATCAAATAACTTTTACCTTAGAAGCAAAAAGCCTAGTAAAACTTATGAGGAAAAGAGTCTATCAGGTTTTGTTAAAATTTTAAGTAAAAACTTCGAGTGTGGACACTCTGATGGGACAAATAAGATTTACGCCCGTCTTTCTTTGGGTGTGCTAACTGAAGAGATTGTTTTCAAGATAAAGGAACTTGTTCTCTCAGATCGAAGGATAGGAGACATTGATTAAGGAAACTAACACGTCTTATCGTTCAGTTTGGACTGTTTTGAGTGCTGTGCATGATCATTTAACCATCTTAAGATATCCGCTAGTTGGGTCTATCGCTCGTTGATTGGTGAACTGAAAGCTGAGAGTGTTACATGTTATTGGGAAATTGTGTAAAAGAATACACATATTTTCTGACCGACTTATGACAAAAGATAAAACTTGGCTCTATGTTCTTTGAAGAGAGAACTACTGAGAAGAACACGAATTGATGACAAAAAAGAGATTACCGGAACCTCTGAAGACTGAGTGCAAGTCCAGTCAGGGGAGTTTTACTTTGAAGGCTACTTCGAGGTCAAAAGTTAACGGGCAAAGTGAGCCGATTTGCATGCTGACTATGTTAAATAATAAGAGTATTTGTTTCAAATTTTATATCTCTACCACCGTTATTGTTATGATTGTGGTTTTTATTTCCATTTCTTAACTTTCTACCACAATATCGTGTAAAAATTATAATATTAATTATAATTATTATTTTTATTATTATTATTATTATTATTATTATTATTATTATTATTATTATCATTATTGTTATTATTATTATCATCATTATTATTATTATTATTTTCAACAGCTATTTAAATTACCGTAAGAAATATGGGGGCAGCGTGGCAGAGTGGTGAGCGCGCCGTCTCGAGATCTGGAGTTCGAGGGTTCGATTCTCTAACATGCCACGTTGTAATTGCCTTGGGAAAGCAATTTACTTTAATTTTCCCCAGTCCACCCACCTGTAAAATGGGTACGCACCTACAGGTAATTCGTGAATTTGTGAGATGCGCCTGCAACACCCTGTTTGTGGTTTAAAAGTGGCCTAAGTGGCCTCCAAATGTACTGGTCTGCTGGGGCAAAAGTGGCGCTGCTCTATAGCATCACAGTCACGCTGAGTAACGAAGCCAAATTTCCCGAAAGGGATTAATGTAGTGTATATAACAAAATAAAAATTATTTGTATATGCCAACCTATTCACCACTATTCACCACTACCATAACTGGCACTGTAAGCTTTTACTGCTACTACTACTCTTACTCTTGTTTGAATTGTCTAAACAAATGTGTACTAATTTATATTTATTCTGTATGGATTAAAAGATTTACAGTAGGCCTCGTTCGGAACAAGCCCAAAACAAATTCGAACAATACTACGTTAGAATTTTTGTCTATTGTTCATATTATTGTTTTAACTATTATTATTATAATTATCAAAGTCGTCACTACCATCACTATCATAGACATTAGTGGAATTAGTATTATTACTGGCAGAACACTCATTCAATGAATACTTTCTATAATATAATAACACTAACTGTTCATATCATAAATGTGATTATAATATACATGACAAGAAGAGCCAAGAGAACTATGAATATGATTCTTATCACTGCCATGGTATTTAATTCCTGAAAATACAATTTTGGCTACCATTTAACACACTGCTACAACGTTAAAATTGCTGTTCCATAATCACCAATGAGAGTACGAAATTAACACTCTAGGCAGTTTTTGTTCCCTGTACAATCTTCATGTTTGTCCTTTGTTTTGTTTGTTTTAAAAAAAATTAAACTGTGAGTTGTTTTTTTTTTTATTTCATGCCTCAATCTTAATTCCTTCATAGCCATGAAGGTTCATTGATAATTTCTCGCTGATATGAAAAATTACACTTATCACTATTGAACAATAGTTCTTATTCTCTCCAGAACATATAGCTTATGATACAGATATTAAAGTTTATGATTTACTCAACTTCTTCGAAGGCACAGAAAACAGTTTGTTTTTTTGTGTTTTAATTTACTCCGGTACCTCAAGCTCAATTTTCCTTGTTACAAAGTGCATAAAATCTTTGATACTGACCTTTTATGGTTTTTAAGCTTTAGATTTACTAGTATACATGGTAAATGCAAGCTCATCAAAGAATCTTTAAGCTATAAGAAGTAAAGTAGCGACCTCACTACACTGTGGTTTTCTTTTTATTTTTACTGCAAAGAACATGTTTCCAGTTTGAACTCGTCATTACCAAAGTGAATCTTTCGCCATTTTACGACACTCTCTTTTCCATTAGGAGGTAGGATAGATCCCTGAGGAGCAAGTATCTAAGAAAATTTTTCTTAGAGTGGTATCCTCCAGCACTAACAGTTTGCGTTCTATTTTTAAATATAAACTACCCACTTCAAAGCATTTTTTTGTAAAACTAAAAGAAATTTCCAGTCGCCTTAAGAGTATTTGGTGGTCTAAAGTGTCGAAAGCAGCAGAAAGATCAAGTAGTGCTAGAATTGACTTGCCCAGTATCTGTTGGTTCAAGAAGGTCAGAGCGAACCTTCAAGAAAGCAGTTTCAGTGCTGTGTTTCTGTGTGCAAGCAGATTGTAATATTTCTTTCAGCCTGTTTTTATTTAAATGGGGTTAAAATTGAATTAAAGCAGCTTTTTCAAGAACTTTAGATAGAAAGGGTAAACGAAATACGGGTCTACAGTTTTTCTAGGAGGTTTTCATCAAGTTATTATTTTCTTTAGCAAAGGTCTAACAATGGCCTCCTTGCAGCAGCAGGACACAGATCCTGACTCTAAAGATTCATTTATACAGTTAGTTATGTAAGGCAGCAGTAGATCAAGGCATTCAATGAGCAAGTTTGACGGAAGCGGATCCAGCTCACACGATGTTTTGGGGGAATCAAGGATAATATAATAAACCATTTTATACTCTTCTAAATGATACATCACAAGACGGAGAAATGAAAGTCTCATAATTTTAAACTCTCAGAGTACATAATATAANNNGGCTTAGTTATAGAAAAATGTTAACAATTTAATAGGCACAAATTCTGCCTTGTGCGTGTTTCACCCTTGTTGCCTCACAGTGTACCTTAAATTGAGAGGTGACTCTGTATACTAGGTCGACCACAGACTTCTTAAACAAAGGAGGAGAACTCTACAATTTTAGGTACCTCACCGTAAGAGTAAATTATTTTGAGTGTCTCCCTTGAGTCTGGACACTGAGGTTGGATCAACAGAAGAGCCCCTTAATGTAATAAACCCAAGCAAAACAAAAAAAACCAATAAAAAATAAGTAAGTAAAAAATGAATTCGTACATGTACTTATGACCAAAAAGATTGCAAAAAAACATTTTCTAGATTTTTCTCAGTTAATTGTATTTCCCTGGCTTTATGTTGAAATAAGGTTCAGCAGGGTTAAGTTTACAAGAACAAACCACTGTGCTAGGTCTAGATATAAGTCTTTCATCGTTGAGTACTTCAAATTCTTAAACAACCGCTTCTATTTCCCATGTAGGGTCTAGCCTCGGCCTATGAAGATACGGTCAAGTAAAGCTGTGGGCCCGGATGGGGTATCTGGACGAATTCTTAAGGAATGTTGTCAGCAACTCTCACCAATATTCACTCATATCTTCAATCTTTCACTAAAAGTGCATACTATCCCAGCAGTCTGGAAAAAATCAGAGATAGTTCCAGTACCTGAGGAAAAAATCTGCCACAAATCTAAACGAGTAGCACTAACATCTGTCACCTTCAAATGTTTAGAGCGTATTGTTTTGAGAAATTTACTTAAAGAATGTGAAAACAAACTAGATCCTATGCAATTCGCGTATACGCAGAGCCGGAGTGTAGATGATTCTCTTCTCGTATTTATCAACAACATCACAAAACATCTAGACCTAGCTAAGACATATGCAAGGGGTCTTTTCATTGATTTTTCATCTGCTTTTAATACAATTCAACCCCGCCTCTTAGTGAAAAAACTTATCACATTGGAAGTCAACTTGTCTACGTGTTTATGGATTTTAGAATTCCTAACTCAAAGGTCCCAATGCGCAAACATAAATGTAAACTATTCGGACGTTAAAGTTACATATGTAGGCGCACTGCAAGGGTGTGTTCTCTCCCCTGTGTTGTATTCAATCCATACAAACGATTTCAGAGCCGTCCAAGATAACTCTCGTTTAATAAAATTTGCCGATGATAGGACACTTCAAGGTCTGCTTAGCACTTCAGAGGAAGCATATAGATCGGGAGTTACGCGCTTCTCTGAGTGGTGTAAGAACAATTATCTCATATTAAATGTTGACAAAACAAAAGAAATCATTTTTGATTTTAGAATTAAGAAAGAACCTACCATCCCACTTTTCAAAGAAGACAAAGAAGTTAGCATTGTTGACAGTTACAAATATTTAGGCCTAACCGTTGGCTCAAAACTGAATTGGCATGCTCATATAGATTTATTAAGGAAAAAGATTAATCAAAGAATGTATTTTCTTAGAAAGTTGAATTCCTTTAATGTGAGCAAGACGATCATGACCCTATTTTATAATGCAACTATTGAAAGTATTCTGTGTTTCGGATTATCATGCTGTGGAGGATCCATTCAAGTAAGATATAAGAAAAAATTGGAGAGTCTAGTCGAAAGGGGCACGCAAAATGGTAAAATCGAACGGCCAAAATTTGAAGAACTGTATGAAAAGTCTCTTAAAAGGAAAAGTGAATTGATATTAAAAGATAAAGAACATCCACTACATTTAGAATTTTTATTTTCATCCCGTAGCGGACAAGCACTACAAAGCTATGGTTCTATTGAAAGTTTTGGTGTTAAATAAAGCCAAAGAAGTGTTTTTTTTTCTAAGATTTCAACCAAATTTGCTGTAAAAAAATGAAAAAAGGCACTATTTAGGTTCTCCGCAATGAAAAAAAACCCCACAAATGAAAAGATATTTCAGAAAATCTTAGTCCTTTCTTTTTCAAATTTAGCCATAATGTTACTTTGCTAATGTTCTAGAAAACAGACTAAAATCTAAGGGATATTCATCGCACAGCATTATTTAGACCCCTGACAACTATCAATCTCTAATTTTTCCAAAAAATTTTAGGGGTAGGGGTAGCTTTTTTCTTCATTACTTAAATTTTTTTTTTGTAATAGACACTTAATTCTAGTCTGTATTCTTTATCATAGGTTACAAAACAAGTATACAAAGTTTTGTGTCAATACCTAAAAAACTTTTTGAGATATCATGACAAAACTGCACCAAGTTTTGCAAAAAACAAGAAACGTAGAAATTGAAATAAAAGAGGAAAAAAAACTATTATTGATTACTATCTTGGAAGTTATGAAAATTAAAAAAAATACTTCTAATTGTCGTATTGCCCTAATTTTTTCACCAAAATGACCAGAAAAGCATAAAGTTTCACAAGAGCAAAAAATCTTGTATACTCTGTCGGGTTTGAAATTTGAAATTTGATTTTTACCACTTTTACCTCGGCCCTTGAGACGCATGGGGGAAAGAGATTTGTTTTCAATCGACGGTTTGGCCCCTGCTATAAGTCGGGCCTAGGCCGCCGTATGACAGGCGGAGTACTCCAACATGAGTAGATATCATATTTCCTTTAATTTGTATGTAACTTTGTTTTGGGCCGGCCCATAACAGCAGCGCACTAGTTGAGTTCTCATGTGCCCTAAGTATACTAGGAAATTAAAAGAGATAGAACACTATAACTCTCATGCACAAGTTTGTTTACATTTTAACTGACAGGCCTTTTGAGTACGGTGGCCTAGAGTCGGGCCCAAGATTTTATCGTGAGTAGATGTCACAAACCTCAATACTTTTCAATAAATTTTAGGAGGCAGACCCACTCAAGATGAGGTGTACTCTTTATTTCTTGAAGACTTTCAGTGGCAGGTCAATGTTAATTAATGCATGCGTTAAAACAGATTGGACAGGTGAACACTTTTGAAATTAACTTCATCTGTCAGCAAAATAAGCTTGCAAAAAATCATTCAATTAACAGCAGCAACAAAGGGTTTTTTGGGAACAAGGACATTTATTATTTAAAAAACATGTTTGCTACACTGAAAACATTGGCATCAAGATTATTTTAAAAATATAAAATGCACATCTGTGGCAAAATTACAGGGAAGTTACATGAATTTGCCAATAGATAGTTGCCGCTTTTCAAGCAGTCTCTCGAGAAACGCAAGCTAGGTTTGTCGATATCTCCAATCCATTCTCTGTCCATTTCTTTTACATGAGAAAATATTTTCACTTCTCTAACGCTGCTTTCTCATGCTTTTAAGAAATAAATCTACATTTGCATTTGGTTTGTGTCTCTATTGTTATCTTCAATTTTTTGCCATATTTTGTTCTCCCTCTTCTGGTCTGATCTAAGACCTCCCTCTTCCCTCACCTAAAAGCCCATAAGTTGTTTCTATGCTTTTTTTTACACTTTGACCTTTCTCTGTCCACCTCATTCTCTCTCTGTCTCTCTCTCGCCCTCTTTCTATCTTTTATTTTTTTCTCTCTCTCTCTCTTCTCTTTCTCTCCTTCTGTCCTCCAATTTCTCTAAGTGCTTCTACCATCACATTGCAAGATCCACATAATTATATCAAACGTTCGCACAAATCATTACCTTTTCGTGGCCTTGTCAATACCACCCACATATAGATATTTCTTTGCCGTTGTTCATTGTGCTTTTCCCCACTGTTTATGTGGTCTTTTTTACCCCCCACCCCATCCCACTCGATACTTATCGGCTCTTGCATTGAGCAACCATGAACAAGGGATTAAAATGAGCACATTCGTCGTTTCTCAGTGTGTCCTTCAGTAAAAAGCAGGGCGGGGTTGAGGGTGTGGAACCTCTGCTACTGGTAACTTGTCTCCTCGCCAAGGTCTGATCATTATAATAAAGGACGAGAACAAAATTTAGCACAAAATGTTAAATGTAAAAATCGGGCACTTTCAGAGTAGGGAAGAGTGGAAATTGGGAGTAGAGTAATGAAAACTTTGTGAGAAATGTAAGATAATTTTTTTCTAAAGTGCAAAAAGAACCGTGTCATTCGTTGTGATTGTAGAAAATCTAATCAGAACTATTCTAAGAATCGTAGTAGACTTCAGAGGCATTACAAAAATAATAATTTATACAAGACTTCATAGTTTACATTTGAGGCTTCTCGCTTTCGGTTCGACTTTATATTTTTTGGTATTTCAGATTTGAACATTTTGTAAAGAAAATCCCGAAATGAAAATTGACAAGCCAATATTCAAGTCAGAATTTTTTGTCGATTTATTGATTCACTCGTACCAAGACAACGTATATTACGTTTATTTTACTTAGTATTTGACAAAATATTTGACTTTTCATCGAAGCAAAAAAAAAAAAAAAAGCAACAGTAAACAAAACTTACAGTTTTTAGCCAAAATCTATTCAGATGGATGAAACTAACTAAAACTGATAACGCATAAGGAAATTTAAAAGTCACAATTGGCCGACATTATTAAATGTGAATTAAAAATCCTAGAAATCGAATATGAAATAAATCTGAAAATATATATAAAATGTCAGCTTAATAAAGACAGAGCAAGAAAGACACCTGCATAGGAGAGAGTGAGAGAGAGAGAGAGAGAG